>PVHP010012564.1:30330-42810 GCA_004024765.1 Zapus hudsonius
GTTTTTCAAGGTAGGGTTTTGCTCTAGTCCAGGCTGACCTGGAATTCATTATGTAGTCTCAGGGTGGCCTTGAACTCACAGCAATCCTCATACCTCTGCCTCCCAAGTGCTGGGATTAAAGGCGTGTGCCACCACGCCCGGCTTTTTCAATATTCTTTTTTTTAACATTTTATTAGTAGCTTCCATAATTATAAACAGCCATTATGATTCCCTCCCCACCCTCCTTCATATCTCTTCCCTCTCTCAATTTGTCTCTATTTTGTTTCAGTGTCATATTTTTTTCCTCTCATTATGTGTAGGTATTATCAGGTACAGTAAGATTATGAGATTATGAATATCAAGACCATTTTGTATATGGCAGTTTGCACTGTAAGCAGCCCTACCCTTTCTTTGGCTCTTATAGTCCACTACTTATGCAATGGACCTTGAGCTTTGGAAGGTGTGATAGAGATGTCCCAGTGCTGAACACTCCACTGTCATTTCTTTTCAGCACTATGGTGACTTTTGTTAGTGATCTGCATGGCCTCAAACTTTCTATCCTCATGACTGCCTTAAGAGTGTCCTCAGCCACACACCTCTGGGATGAACTTCCAAACCAGGCACAGTTATTGGGAAAAAAAGGATTTATTGAAGCTATAGACCCAGGGCAAAAAAAAAGCTTGTTTGCATTTTTGTTTATTGAGTATATGCTACCTATTCTTCCTTCCATTTGTAACTTATTTTGTTTTTCAAGGTAAGGTCTCACTCTAGCCCTGGCTGACCTGGGACTCACCCTGTAGCCCCAAACTCAGAGTGATCCTCCTATGTCTGCCTCCTGAGTGCCGGGATTAAAGGCATGTGCCACTACGCCTAGCTAACAATGGCTTTTAAACATAGGGTTTATGAAATATTATGCAACCACCAAAATCTATGATTATATAGTAAAGTGAAGTGTTTTCAATTACATTAACATTCGGTCTGCATCTGAGAAACAAAGGTGGAGGCCCAAATGAATACATGTAGGTGATCTCTTAGCTAGCAGGATAGGATGGAGATGCATTCTGCTGCAGCTCATCTGCAGAGATCAGTTAGGAAAGAGCTGGGCCAGGAGATGGCTTGGTGGTTAAAGGTGCTTACACAGCCAGCCTTCCATCCTGAGTTAGATCCCCAGCTCCCATGCAGAGCTGGTTGCAAAGTGGTGCACAGGTCTGTAATCCCAAATACCCAGGCAGTAGGAAGACAGAATCAGAAGAATCCTGAAGCTCACTGACCACCTAGTCTGGTCTTTAGTGACAACACAAGAGAGACCCAGTTTAGCCGGGCGTGGTGGTGCACGCCTTTAATCCCAGCACTGGGGAGGCAGAGGTAGGAGGATCACCATGAGTTCGAGGCCACCCTGAGACTACATAGTGAATTCCAGGTCAGCCTGGGCTAGAGTGAGACCCTACCTCGAAAAACCAAAATTTAAAAAAAAAAAAGAGACACCCAGCTTAAATGAAAGTCTAAGGAGAGAGCAGATACTTGGAGGTTGTCTCTGACCTCCACAGGCATGCTGCGGCATGGACACTCATACTCACATCTACATACATACAAATAATAATTTTTAAAGTATGAACTGATAAATATGGGACTATTCATATTTAGACATTTTCTTTTTCTTTTTGTTTGTTTTGTTTTGTTTTTCGAGGTAGGGTCTCGCTGTAGCCCAGGCTGACCTGGAATTCACTATGAAGTCTCAGGCTGGCCTTGAACTCATGGTGATCCTCCTACCTCTGCCTCCTGAGTGCTGGGATTAAAGGCGTGCGCCACCACGCCTGGTTTAGACATTTTCTTTTGAACTACCTTCCTTTGCAAATGGCTTTGTGAGCTAGTATTTACCTTCCCATAGAGGCCCATACAGCCCTGTCCTCCTTCAAGGGAGTGATGTTATAGGTTAAAGAGAAGCAATGAGAAGTGATTTTTTTTTTTTTTTGGTTTATCAAGGTAGGGTCTCGCTCTAGCCCAGGCTGACCTGGAATTCACTATTTAGTCTCAGGGTGGCCTCGAACTCATGGTGATCCTCCTACCTCTGCCTCCCCAGTGTTGGGATTAAAGGCGTGAGCCACCACGCCCCGCCGAGAATCGATTTTTTTGAAGGTATGAGGGTGACGTGTGATCAGGAGTGGTCCTGTGCTGCCTGGGTGCATCCATATGACTCTTTGCCCAACTCTAGAGGTCCCCTCTCTCATCTTTGAACACAGGGGTCTTTGTGAAATGAGTGTATTGTATGTCTTGTCCCTCGCATGAAAGGGCTGGGGAGCATTTTGATCAAGGCAGAAGCTAACCATGGGAGCTCCTGCTTCTTGCTTTCGCCCCAGCTGGTTCGCTCTGCAGACAGAGATGCTGAGCTGAGAAACACTTGTCATCTTCACTCTGTGGGTGCTCAGCAACCACCATTCCTGTTCAGTCCTAACCTGACTCTGGTTCCTCAGATAGCAAGTGACTCTCCCTCCCCCCTTCTGAGTCCTCTGCTTGTCTCTGTCATATTCCTCTTTTTTCCTTTTCTAGAAAGAAAAGTCAAAATCGAACAATTCAGCAGCTCGGGAACCTAATGGCTTTCCCTCTGATGCCTCAGCCAATTCCTCTCTCCTTCTTGAATTCCAGGGTGAGTTGCATCTCTGTGTCATCCTTACAGAAAAAGAAAACTTAGATGAACTCACAAGAGTAAGAATAGGTCTGAGGCTGGAGACGGCTCAGTAGTTAAAGGCACTTGCTTGCAAAGCCTTACAGCCTGGGGTCAGCTCCCCAGTACCCATGTAGAGCAGATGCACAAAGTGGCACACGCATCTGGAGTTCTTTTGCATTGGCTAGAGGCCCTGGCATGCCCATTCTCTCTCCTCCTGCCCCTCTAGTAAACTTTTTTTTTTTTTTTTTTTTTTTTTTTTTTTTTGGTTTTTTGAGGTAGGGTCTCTCTCTAGTCCAGGCTAAACATTTTTTTTAAAGAATAAAATAATAATAATATAAACTCTGGGCTTAGAATACTGCTCAGCAGGAGAGTGCTTGCCTAGTGTGTGCAAGGCCCTGGGTCTTGCTGCTGCTCTGCTTCACTGTTAGTAACCTGTGAGGGTGTCATATCCTCATTTCAGGCTCAGGGCTGAAGTGCTCGGTGCATGTCAGATGGACCAGCCCCATGGTAGGATGTGGTCTCTGAGCAGAAGCACTCTTCCAAGCTGGGTGTGGTGGTGCACGCCTTTAATCCCAGCACTCAGGAGGCAGAGGTAGGAGGCTTGCCTGTGAGTTCAAGGCCACCCTGAGACTACATCATGAATTCCAGGTCAGCTAGGGCTAGAGGGAGACCCTACCTCGAAAAAACAACAAAAAGCGCTCTTCCTTTTCCAGGTGATATGGTTCTAATCTACCCACAGCCAAGGCTTCTGCCTCCCAAGCTGCCCTGCTTGCACCCAGAGGAGGACCTCGTCCTCCTCCCCCACCCTGCTTCACTTCCATTTCTCCTCTTCACCCTGCCATCCCCTTCTCTGGAGCTCATGAGGCACAGCTCTCTTTCTTGTTTTACAGTTCTGGGGGTTGAACCTAGGGTACTACAAATGCTAATCAAGGCTTTACCTCGGAGCTACAGCTGCAGCCCTGTTTAGTTTGATTTTTTTTTTTTTTTTTTTCGAGGTAGGGTCTCACTCTAGCCCAGGCTGACCTGGAATTCACTATGTAGTCTCAGGGTGGCCTCGAACTCATGGTGATCCTCCCACCTCTGTCTCCGGAGTGCTGGGATTAAAGGCGTGGGTCACCACGCCCGGCTAGTTTGAATTTTTATTTTGAGGTGGCGTCTCCCTAGGTTGCCCAGGCTGTGTTTGAATTTGTAATCCTTCTGCCTCAGCACCGGAAGTAACAGGGATTATAGGTGGGCACCACTAGGCCTCCTCTCTCCCTCCCACCAAGGTCAAGGTAACATAGGAGGGATGGTACAGGGAAAGGGTGTGCAGCAGTCAGACTTAGGAGGCCCTGTTTCCTCAGCCTAGGTACCCCCTCATTCTTCTCATTTAGTAGAGTTAACGGACCCTGCCACGTGTTTACATGCTTGCTGTTCATAGTGTAATGGAAGGTGAGCTGTGTGGAATAGTCAAGGCAGGAGTACACAGGGACCCATGGGAGCATCAGCAATGCATGTGCCGAATGCTGGACATCTAGGGTTTCTGGGTCATGGCAGCATCAGGAGCCCCTAAGCAGGCCACTCTTCAGGAAGCAGCTTCTGGGTAGTGTTCGGGTCACAGAGCCAGCGGCCTGAGTGAATGCCTGTCAGGCAGTGGGGCTGGAGGGCAGAACCAGGCACTTTCTGTGGCAGGGCCATCTCCTGTCTGAACTGTGAAGTGTACCCATGAGGAAGCAGGGACCAAGGAGGCATTTGCAGTTCTGTCTGCAATAGTGTGAGGACCTGAGGCGGTCACAGGAGGCCAGGCCAATGCTCAGGAAGTCTGAATTGAGGCAGCAGTGGAGGAAGTGAGTGAGTTCTGAGCAGGAGACACCCTTTCTGGTGACAGGATGGAGGAGAGGGAGGAGGTGGTGACACCCCTCATGGCAATCCTCATTCTTGGGGCAGTCAGGTGACCAAGGGCCTGAGCTGAGTGCTAAGTAGTGGTTGGTAATTCTGTCACTGGAGAAAGACTGGGAAGGCACTGATCCGCCCTTCCCTCCCATCAGCAGTGGGAAGATACCAGGCCCAAGCTGTAATTGGTAGGTATAGAAAGAGATGTGATTAAATAAGCAAAACCTGTCCTTATCGAGGCATAAATGTTGCATGAACTTAAAAGATTTCGGCTACATATGCTGCTTTCTGTGTCATGAAATAGAAAATGTTTAATGGAGATTCTGCAGGTAACTTGCAGTACGTAGAAACTGTAAGTGTAGCCTTTAATCCCAGCACTTGGGAGGCAGAGGTAGGAAGATCGCCATGAGTTCCAGGCCAGCCTGGGACTACAAAGTGAATTCCAGATCAGCCTGGGCTAGAGTGAGACCCTACCTCAGAAAAAAACAAGAAGAAAGTAAGAAATTGTATGTGGGCCTGCCGTCTCAGCAGGTGTGTGTGGTGGTGGTCATGGGGTGCTTTCTGTCAGTGCCTGGCACACAGATGGCAGGCCGTCCTTGGCTCTGGGCTGAGCTCCTCCCAGCTGTTGCTTTGCTGTGTTTGGCTTTCAGATGAGAACAGCAACCAGAGCTCTGTGTCTGATGTCTATCAACTCAAAGTGGACAGCAGCACGAACTCCAGCCCCAGCCCCCAGCAGAGCGAGTCCCTGAGCCCAGCACACACCTCTGACTTCCGCACTGATGACTCCCAGCCCCCCACTCTGGGCCAGGAGATCCTTGAGGGTGAGCTGTGAGAGGCCTTTCAGGTGTCCTGGGTCCTTGGTGCTGAGCTGTCTGTGTGAATAGTGTCTGTGATAGTAATAGTCCTGGTGTGCTTGTCTTTGCTGTGTACTGTTCCAGTGCCTTCTACAGTTCTTTGGTTTGAATGTTTTTGAGGCATTGTCTCACTCTACCTAGACTGACCTGGAACTCACTCTGTAGCTCAGGCTGTCCTTGAACTCACCTTGATCCTCCTACCTCAGCCTCTGGAGTGATGGGATTAAAGGCCTGAGCCACCACACCCTGCCTTTTTCTTCCTCATATTTTATCTAATCCTCTGCAAGGAGTTGGAATGGTGGGCTTTGAGAGTGGCAAGGCTAATTGCTCTGTTAGACTAGGCCAAGTTCCCAGCCTGGCCCTGGAGATGTGGTCCCTGAGGTCCAGCTGTGCCTTACCCATCTTCTGTTAGTGACAATGGCTGCTTAGCCAGATGTCATGCCCAGGCCAGTGCCCTCTCTTAGGAACACTCCCAGGCCAAGGCCTCAATCAGGGCTGCCCTTGTTGCTTTCAGAGCCTTCCCTGCCTGCCTCCGAAGTTGCTGATGAACCTCCCACCCTCACCAAGGAAGAACCAGTCCCACTGGAGACACAGGTAAGGAGTCATTTCTGCTTTCCTCATGTCCAAGAAAGCACAGGAAAGACTCTTGGTGTGAAATTGGACCTCAGCACTGACTGTGCTGTTGTGGGGTGTGGAAGTTTCCAGGGGACCTCAGTCTCCTGGTAAGATGGGGCTACCTGCAAGGGCTTTGGGCTCCTCTGCTAGATGGCCCATCAAGTCCTGCCCCCCTGTTCCTAGGCTGCCGAGGAAGAGGAGGACTCTGGTGCCCCTCCGCTGAAGCGCTTCTGTGTGGACCAACCTGCAGAGAGCTAGCACCGCCCTCCTGGCCCCGCCTCTATTATTGCATTCTGGTCTGGCCATGCTGTGTTGCTGGGGTCCAGAGCCTGCACAGGCGAGAACCTTCTGGGCTGGAAGACTGGCATAGGACGTGGAATAGCACACCATCTTCTCACCTCTGGCTCCTGAGGAGTATCAGGTTTCATCTGTCACTGCTGGTCACATTCCCTGCTCCAGAACCACTGGACAGAGCTGCTGGCGCTCTTCGAGGAGAAAGGTGTGGAAGGCACCCTCGCCAGAAGAGAGTGTCTAAGGTTCCTTGAACTTGAGTGGAGACTAGATTCATGTGTGCACCAGCCTGGGCCCAGGGCCTCTGCTGGAGGACTACAGGGAGACTGAGAGCAGAGAATCTCTGCAGGAAGGAAAGACTTTCCTCCTGGGGGTGGGGGAGCCCTTCTGAAGCCCGCTCACAGCCCTGTGCCTACCACCACTGTCTGCTTCCCCAATGCTCATATACGCACACAGCTTCCTTTTCCCTTCCGGCATCCTGCCTCCTGCCACAGACCACCTTGATGAAGATGGGAGGTTCTGAGCTCAAACTTTCTAGAAAGTTCCCTTTTCTTTGAAATCTGCATGTTTAATTGAACATTGTGATTTTATTTTTGGTTTAAAAAAGTTTAAGAAAAATGGAAATGGGCAACAGCAAGTGAAGATGAAGACATATTTTAGCACTGAATAGAATATTTTTAAAATTAAAAGATTTGAAATATGTCTGGTTATGGAGTTCTTCCTTCTTGAAGGTTGTAGGGACAGAATGGGTAGGACATGCTTGTGAAGTCACTGCACTGGCCTTGCAGCTGTCTTCTTCCCAAAGAAGGCAAGAATGACTCAGAGATGGCCATTGAAGTTGGCATGTCCAGTGGGTATTGTGGCACAGTTTATTTTAAAAATTGAAGAAAGCAAGGCCTGGTGCTGCCAGCCTACAATCCTGGCTACTCAGTAGACCAAGGCAGAAGGATTGCAAGCTCAGGGCCAGCTTGTTCAACCTCGATCCTGTCTGAAAAACTAAAAGGAAGGCTAAGGACCTGTAGCTAGCTTAGTACATTGCTTACCTAGAATGCATGAAACTTTGGGTCTGCTCCTCAGCTCTGCATGCACCAGGGAGGGTGGCCCACACTTGTGAGTAAAGCATTCAGGAGGTGAGGGCAAAAGGATTAGAAGTTCAAAGTCCTCTTCAGCTACATAGCAAATTTGAGGCCAGCCTGGTCTAGAAACCCTGTCTCAAAAAAAAAAAAAAACACTTTCTGTCTCTGCCTTTCTCAAATAAAATTAAAAGGGGGGATGGTCAGAGAGATGTCTCAGTAGTTAAGGCACTTGCCTGCAAAGCCTAAGGACCTAGGTTCAATTCTCCAGTGTCCTCATAAAGCCAGATGCACAGGGTGGTGCATGCATCTGGAGTTCCTTTGCAGTGGCTGGAGGCCCTGGCGTGCCTATTCTCTCTCTCACTCTCTTTCTTTCTTTGCCTTTCTCATATAAATAAATAATAAACCCTAAAAACAAAAACAAAAAGCCGGCGTGGTGGCACACATCTTTAATCCCAGCACTCGGGAGGCAGAGGTAGGAGGATTGCCGTGAGTTCAAGGCCACCCTGAGACTACATAGTGAATTCCAGGTCAGCCTGGACTAGAGCGAGACCCTACCTCGAAAAAAAAAAAAAAAAAAAAAAAAAAGCAAACAAAAAAAAAAAAAACCTGTCTCAAAAACCTAGACGTGGTGGCTCATGCCTTTAGTCCCAGTATTTGCACTTGGCAGGCAGAGGTTGGAGGATCGCTGTGAGTTCCAGGCCATCCTACCACAACATAGTGAATTCCAGGTCAGCCTGAGCTAGAAGGAGACCCTACCTTGAAATAAATGAATAAACTAACGCATGGGATTGAACGGGAGACTTGGCAGTTAAGGCAATTGATTATATATGCTGACAGCCTGGGTTCGATTCCCCAATAATCACATAAAGCCAGATGCACAGTGGTGCTTGTGTCAGGAGTCCCTGGTATACCATTCTCATTCTATTTCTCTCTCCTTGCAAATAAATAAATAAAAATGTAAAAGCTGAGCTTGGCTATGCCTGTCTAACCTCAGTTTACAGTGGTGGGCAACTTGCAAATCAGAGAATCACTGTTGCTTACTGATGAACAGCAGCTCTGGAGTGAAGAAGAGACCCTATCTCAAGGAAAGAAAGACACGGATGAGTGATAAGAGAATAATACCCCACACTCTTCCCTGGCCTCTGAATACACACTCGGGGCACAAGCATCTACACATGTGTTTATGCACACTGTGATGGTTAGTTTTGTTGTCAACTTGATCTTTTTAATTATCTTTGGTGGGTCCTTGATGTTTATCATAGGAAGGCAGCCCTCTTAGCAGGGGGCAGGAGGCAAGGAAGCTCAGAGAAGCTAGAAATGAACACCCCTTCCTGGGAAGGCAGTGCAGGAAGGAAATTTTAGAGACTTCAGGAAGCTAACAAGTCTGGGATAGGGTTACAAGACCCCCACTCTAAGGCTATATAAAGGGGAAGGAACTTTCTCCCCCTACCCCTGCCTGTTTTACTTGTGTGTCTGTGGTGGTTGTGATGGGTTTCTTTCTCTGAATCTGTGAAAGGGAGTCAGCCTCTTTCATTATTACAGAACTTCCCCTGGATCTGTAGCTTCAATAAATCCTTTCCTAGCCAGGCATGGTGGCGCACACCTTTAATCCCAGCACTTGGGAGGCAGAGGTAGGTGGATCGCCATTAGTTCAAGGCTACCTTGAGCAACATGGTGCGTTCCAGGTCAGCCTGGGCTAGAGTGAGACCCTACCTTGAAAAACAAAACAAAAATAAAATCCTTTCCTCCCACAACTGTGCCTGGTTTGGAGATTCATCCCTGTGGTGTGTGACTAATGCAATACACATATTGTTTATGCACACACATGCACACATACATAGTGTTCCTACACACACAACAGAAGCCAGAAGCTGTGGTGGGCATCTGTAATCCAAGTGCATCTATTATGAAAAGGGAAATGGAGATGGGAATTTCCTGGAAACCCAGAAATGAATAAGAGACTCAGTCTCAAATGGGGTGGAAGGTAAGGACCAACCTAAACATTGTCCTTTGGTCTCCCTGCCTGCACCATGGCACACACACCTGCACTCACACATGAACACACTCCACTTTGCACAAACTATAGGTAATATTTTAAATTTTTATTTTATTTTTTAGATAGGGACTCACTCTAGCCCAGGCTGACTCACTCTGTAGTCTCAGACTGGCCTGGAACTCACAGCAATACTCCTACCTCTGTCTCCTGATTAAAAACATGCACCACCATGCCCAGACTTTTTTATTTTTCTAAATGATATTCAAAGAAAAAAAAGCCTCTGGCTGGGGAGATGCTCAGTGGTTAAAGGCACTTGCTAAAACTCTGCCAACCCCAGTTCAATTCCTCAGTACCCATGTGTGGTAGTTTGAATAATGTCCCCCAATATAGTTTATTATAATTGTGTTTAATAAATTGTTAATTTTCTCCAGCCAGTTCTGGCTGGAGGAGGTGTGTCACCTTGGCCAGATCCTAGAGTTCAGCCCTAAGGTATTTCTGGGGTGGGTCTGGAATTCTAGCTTTACATATGCAAAAAGCAGTCTGAGCTCAAGCCTGGAGTTCCTTTTGTTTGCCAGTGTAGAGTGTGCTTGCTTCTTGAGGTGTTGGTGGTAGACTTCTGTCTCTCTCTCTGCTTGCTTCTGTAAAAGGGGGCCAGCCTTTCCTTAACTTCCCCTGGATCTGATAGTTTCAATAAATACCTTCCTCCTCTGGATCTGATAGTTTCAATAAATACCTTCCTCCCCAAAATTGTGCCTGGTTTGGAGATTCATCCCAGCAACATGTGGCTGACTACAACACCATGTAAAGACAGATGCAAAACAAAACAAACAAAAAATCCAGGTAGGGTGGTGCATACCTTTAATCCCAACACTCATGAGTTCAAGGCCAGCCTGGGACTACATAGTGAATTCCAGGTCAACCTGGGCTAGAAAAACCAAAAACCAAAAAAGCCAGAAGTACAAAGTAGTGTATGGAGTTAGTTTGCAGTGGCAAGAGACCCTAGCTCACCTGTGCACTGTGAGTGTGTGTGTGTGTGTGTGTGTGTGTGTGTGTGGTACTTTGAATCAGATGACCCCTATAAACTCATGTTTTGAATGTTTGGTCCCAGCTGATGACAGTTTGGGAGGTGGATCCCTGCTGGAGGAGTTGTGTTGATAGGGTCAGGCTTAGGGGTGTTATAGCAGCTCCCCTTTTCTATAGACTGGTTCACTCTCCTGCGGCTGTTTTCTACCTGCTGAGGCAGAAGTGATGTCCAGCCTCTGCTCATGCCATGCTGTCCCTGACATCATGGAGCTTCCTCTCGAGACTGTAAGACAAAATAAAAACCTTTCTTCCGGACTGGAGAGATGGCTCAGTGGTTAAGGCACTTGTCTCCAGTGCCTAAAGCCCCTGGTTCAATTCCCCAGGACCCACATAAGCCAGAGCCTCAAGGTGGTGGCCCTGGTGTGCTCTTTCTCTCTCTCTCTCTCTCTCTCTCTCTCTCTCTCTCTCTCTCTCTCTCTCTCTCTCTGCCTGTCTCTCTGCTTGAAAATGAATAAATATTAATTTTTAAAATCTTAAAAAAAACTTTCTTCCATCAGCTGCTTTTCATCATGTACTTTGTCCCAGCCATGAGAAGGTGACTACACCTATCAAGTGAATAAAAAAAAAATATGTAAAAATAAAAAGAAAGCTGGTTTATGCCTTTAATTCCAGCACTTTGAGGTGAGGTAGGAGGATCACTGTGAGTTTGAAGCTGGCCTGGGCTATAGGGTGAGTTCCAGGTCAGCCTGGGCTACAGTGAAACCCTGTGGTATGGCGCCCTTTATGTCCCCTGTGGCAGGGGCTGGACTCAAATGTCAGGTGTCTGGCTCCATTGTTATTTGGCCCGGTCTTCCCCCATGGGAGTGGGTTTACAGGTGCACATGGCCATGCCCAGCTGTTTATATGGGGCCTGGAGATTCGAACTCTAGCCTTCTCAGTTTCTGGCCTCATGCTAGCATAGGAAGCATGCTTAACTGCTGAGTCATCTCTCCAGCTCTTACTAAAAAGAAATAAGGCAGGCAGAGGTAGGAGGATGGCCGTGAGTTTGAGGCCAGCCTGAGACTACATAATGAATTCCAAGTTAGCCTGGGCTAGAGTGAGACCTCTATCAGGGGGAAAAAAACCAAAAAAACAGAAACAGGGTAGGAGGATCCCTGGAGCTTACTGTCTGTAGCCAATTCTAGCCTGCATGGCACACCAATGAGACTATACCCTACCTGAAAAAAAAAACAGTGGAAGGGGAAGAGGAAGAGGAAGGGGAAAAGGGGGGAAGAGGAGAGGAAGGGAGAGGAGGAGGAATAAAAATAAACAAATGAGCTGGGCGTGGTGGCTCACGCCTTTAATCCCCGCACTCAGAAGGCAGAGGTAGGAGGATCACCATGAGTTCAAGGCCACCCTGAGACTACAGAGTGAATTCCAGGTCAGCCTGGGCTAGAGTGAGACCCTACCTCGAAAAACCAAAAAAAAAAAAAAAATAATAATAATAATAATAAAATAATAAAAATAAACAAATGAGCTGGACTGGAGTGAGGTTTTCCTTCAATAAAACAAACAAATGAAGTAAAGCTGAAGCAGAGCCAGACAGGGTTGTACAGTGTATAATCCCGACACTTGAGAGAGAATGGGGAGTTCAAGGTCATCCTGGGCTACATAGTTGCCACCACCACGCCTGACTCAAGAAAGATTTTTTTGTTTTGTTTTTTGAGGTAGGGTCTCACTCTAGTCCAGGCAGATCTGGAATTCACTATGTAGTCTCAGAGTGGCCTTGAACTCATGGCGATCCTCCTACCTCTGCCTCCCGAGTGCTGGGATTAAAGTCGTGCACCACCATGCCCTGCAGATTTATTTTTTTTTTATATTTTATTATCCTCATCATCATCATCGTGGTAGAAGAAATTTAACAAAGAAACTGAAGAATCCATTTTATAGAAGAAAACTCCATTTTGTAAAACTAGCTTCACTTTAGATTGGACTCCCCCTCCCTAACAGAGGCCTGGTGATAAAGACCAAAGGAAAAGAAAAAAAAAAAGATTCCATAAAAGGGAACATATGGCTGTCCTAGAATGAGGGCTGGATCTGGGATATGGCCCCAAAGTGGTAACCAACCAG
>PVHP010012565.1:0-33209 GCA_004024765.1 Zapus hudsonius
AGGAAACAGCATGGCTGCATGTACTACAATGCTTCTAGACCGTGCATGCCTGGGTTCTGGAGTGAAGTAGACCCTATTTCTGTGATCTGTTTATTCCCATGTTCAGGTCATCACTAGGACTCAGGGCTGCAAGAAGGGAGGAACTGACTGTTCAGTGTGGCTCAGCGGCATGAAGCTGTGCTGCTTTGTTTGTTTGTTTTCGAGGTCGGGTCTCACTGTAGCCCAGGCTGACCTGGAATTCACTAGGTAGTCTCAGGCTGGTCTCAAACTCACAGTGATCCTCCTACTTCAGCCTCCCTAGTGGTGGGATTGAAGGGGTGCACCACCATGCCTGGCTTTTGTGTTTTCTGTTTTGTTTTCTTGAGACAGTTTCACACTGTAGGTCAGACTGGCCTCTTGCCTCAACCTCCCAAGTGCTAGGATTATAGGTGTGAGCTACCACACCTGGCTGTAAATCTCAAACGTTTAAAATCACTAATTTTTTTTGTTAGTTAGACCAATGCTTATCTTTTTTTCTAGAAGGAGAGTAATGTTTCACATCAAGGATTAAGGCATGCAGCCCTTAACAGAAGCCTTGGGTTTGTTTTACAAGCACTGTGTAGGAATGTTGGGCTCATTCAGGTAGTGTCACACATCACAACTCTTCATTCTAGGGTTGGGCTTGCAGCTCAGTGGTAGATACAGTGTGTGCTCGGTGTGTGCAAGGCCCAGTTCTATCCCCAGTGTGCATGGGTCCATGGAGCCAAAGACAGGGCCGTGCAGACCTGGATCATACTGTAGAGATCTATTAAGATCTCTGGGCCTCAGTTTTCTCATCGAATTAGTGACTCCCTGCAGTTGTGAGGATTAACTAAAGGGCGTAAGGTTGTTGAGGATGGTGTTGGACTAGGGCTGCGTCCCCTGTCTGCCTGGGCTATCATTAGCACTCTGTTCTCAGAGCATCCCGGCTCCAGCAGTGATTATATGGCACCCTGGTAAAAGCCCAGAGTCTAAAAGATGAATCCCAGGCTTTTGTCCTTCCCACCCTTCACTGGGGCATTGCTCACCAAGTGGAGCCAGGCTGGCATGGCACAGCTGTGTTCTTGTGGAAAGGGGGCCGTGCCCGCAAGCAGCTGATTCTTTTCTGTTGCAGGAACCATTTGTAACCCTGGACCGCGGAAGTCTATGTCTAAGCTGCTGTACATCCGCCTGGCGCTCTTCCTGCCAGAGATGGTGTGGGCTTCTCTGGGGGCCGCCTGGGTAGTGGAAGGTATTCAGTGTGACAGGACAGTTGTGACTGGCATCATTGTAACCGTCGTGGTCAGGTGAGGCCCTCCACCTTCTCCTAGTTTCTTCTCATCGCAATGTATTCTGGGGAACGTGACAGCCTAGCTTCATGTAACCTTTTGAACATAGTTAGGGCTGGACTTTTCTGAGTAATTCATGAAGCCTTAGGGACGCTTTTCAGAAAGAGGGAAGGCAGAGGCAGGAGGATCGCCATGAGTTCAAGGCCACCCTGAGACATAGTGAATTCCAGGTCAGCATGGGCTAGAGCAAGAACCTACCTTGAAAAAACAAAACAAAAAAAGTGTTAGGCCGGGCGTGGTGGCTCATGCCTTTAATCCCAGCACTTGGGAGGCAGGGGTAGGAGAATTGCTGTAAGTTCAAGGCCAGCCTGAGACTCCAGTGAATTCCAGGTCAGCCTGAGCTAGAGTGAGACCCTACCTTGAAAAACCGAAGGGGGGGGGAAAAAAAGTGTTAGGAATTGAGACGGCATGCCGGTTGTGGTGGCACACGCCGGTAGGATATTGCTGAAGAGGCGGAGGCAGGAGGATCAGGAATTGAGACGGCCTAGAATCCTCTAGGCTGAACAGCTTAGTGATGGTCTAGTTCTATCCAGTTGTGTTAGGAGTAAGGAAACTGAAGCCAGAGTTGTTGCCCCGCAGCCAGGGGGCAGCAGAGTCCCCTCACTAGGGTGCATCTGCCCAGCGCTTGTGCTGGTGAACTCTGGGCTGCCCACCCGCTGGGCATGTGTGAACAGAACACCTGAGTGTCCCATAATATGGAAGTTCTTTTGGCTTTACCTAGAAGGACCCTGAGTCCCCAAGGAGTTGAGAGGATGGATCACAGGCGGGAGCTGTGGAAAACTGGTTCTGGTGGCTTCTGTGTCCAGCCTGTAACTCTGCCCACCACAACACGCAGCTCCCTGTTTTCCTGGGTAGTCTTTACTTTTAGCACTCTGGTCTTTGTGGAGCCCTGGTTAGCTATAGATTCACGAGGAACTTTCTAGAAGAAATGAATTGCTTGCCTCTGTCAGGTACTGGGAGCACCGACTTCCTTGGTGACGTGGAGAGGAGACTGGCGAGGGCCTCACGGAGCCTGCCCCACTCTGTTTTGCAGTTGGATCATCATTGCTGCCACTGTGGTCATCATTGTCATTGTTTTTGACCCCCTGGGGGGCAAAACGACTCCCTCCTCCTCCCCTGGCCCTGGCCACCTGGACAGCCGTGAGTCGAGCCAGTTAATTACGGGCCTCAAGACGGCAGCCGCCAGTGTGTGGGAAACCCGAGTGAGGCTCTTGTGCTGCTGCGTGGGGAACGACGATCGCACGCGGGGCGCTTTCTCCAGTGCAGCAGAGCTTTTCTCAACCTACTTCTCAGTAAGCTGATGGGTCTGTTTCCGTGATGCCCCGGTGAGGGGATGGGCACTCTGCACCCCTGTGGGATGGGGCGGGGCGGGGTGGGGTTGGGGGAGCAGCAGTCTGGGTGGGCCGGGCCCTTTCAGCCCCTGTCTTGCTGTTCAGGGGTGCCCTTGGCTTGGCTCCTGTCCCTTTCACTGTCCAGTCTTTGAATGGGTTTTAAAGGAACTAAATAATGCAACGCACACTTGAGGACTAATTTTCCAGTTGTCTGTTTATGCATCTTCTCCAGTGGGGTCAGCAGGCACCATGGCAGCTCCAGGGAGTCCTTGCTTTACACCCTGACAGAAATGATGGCTTCCTCCGCTTCTTAAGGAAAGCTGAATTATCACAATGCCAAGGGTAGTCACCATTCTAGAGTGATTTCTTCAGTCACTTAGAAGTTTTTCTTTCATCTCTAGTTTATATGTTTGTCTTTTCGCATATTTCCTATAGCAAATTACTGGGTTTTTTTTTTCAGTTTTGAAACTAAGCAATAGAAAAGGTTCTCTTGGCCTCTTCCACACTGTCCTCCTGTCTCTTCTCACTTCTCTGTGGTGTCTTAATTTACACAGTTCAGGGTTGTCCCCCTGGTGTGATGGCAATCCACACCACAGTAGCATCTGAAGGATTAGAGAAATGTGTCCCCTTGGAAGAAGGAAGAAGAGGAGGTGGCTATTCTCAAAGGATTTCATAACCCATCAAAGGCAGAACTAACGGTTCAGAGGCCCAGAAGTCCTTTTTTGTGGGCAGAAGTACCTTCCTTCCTTTCTCTCTTCTCTCTCTTCTCTCTCTCTCTCTCTCTCTCTCTCTCTCTCTCTCTCTCTCTCTCTCTCTCTCTCTCTCTCTCTCTTTCTTTCAGACAAAGTCTTGCTGTGTAGCCCAGGTCAGCCTGGTATGTGCAGTCCTTCTACCTCAGCCTCCTGAGTGCTGGGATTCCAGGTGTGTGCCACCAGGCCCAACTGATGGAAGATTTCTGACTTCTCTGTCTGTCCTGAAGAAAGAGGGTCAGGTCAGGTCAGAGGCCTTACAGTGTCTTCCTAGTTTCAGGTTTCTTTGGGGCTCAGTATACCCAGGAGTCGTATGTTCATCCTCACAAGTCTGTCCGAGTGTAAGACAGAGAATTTCACCATTTATTCCTCTGCTTTACAGATTTGAACTACATTAGAAATAGTAAGTCACTTGAAGTTTGATCTAGAGATCAAGTTAAATTTGTCTCACGACAATGCATGAAAAAATACTCACCTCACATCTAAAAGGAGTCTGTAAGGAAAAGCTGTTTAAAATACCATTTTACAGGGCTGGAGAGATGGCTTAGTGGTTAAGAGCATTTCCTTTGCAAGGAAGAGGGCCTGAGCTCCACCCCAGGACCCACATAAACAGTTGGAGCACAGTCATTTCCCAGTCTCTTAGGGGAGCAGAGACCTGGGAACCCCTGGAGCTCGTGACAAACCAACAAGCTCTGGGGTCAGGAAGAGGCTCTGGCTCCATTCAGAACGGCAGGCGTTTTTCTGTCTGTCTTCTCTCTCTGCTTGCAAATAAATAAATACAAATAATAGAAAAGAAAAAAGAACTGGGCGTGATGGCACAGGCCTTTAATTCTAGAAATTGGGAGGCATTGGTAGGAGGATCACTGTGCGTTCGAAGCCATCCTGGACTACAGAGAGAATTCCAGGTCGGCCTGGGCTAGAGTGAGACCCTACCTCAGGGAGAAACAACAACAACAAAAAAAAAAAAAAAAACATGAAAGAAAGAAAAGAAGATACCTTTTTACAGCCAGGTGTGATAGCACACCTGAAATCCCAACACACTCCAGAGGCTGAAGTAGGAGAATTGCCACAAGTTCAAGGCCAGCTCCAGGTTCCCGGGCTAGAGTGAGGCCATAAAAAACCAAAAACAAGCTGGGCGTGGTGGCACACATCTTTAATCCCAGCACTCGGAAGGCAGAGGTAGGAGGATCACCATGAGTTCAAGGCCACCCTTAGACTACATAGTGAATTCTAGGTCAGCCTGGGCTAGAGTGAGACCCTACCTTGAAAAACAAAAAAAAAAAAAAACCACAAAAAACAAATAAAAAACCACCTTTGAGCATGTACAGGTACTTGTGAAGGATACTCGCGGAGCTTAACCCCAGACCCTTGTGGTTTTGTTCGTACAGGACACGGACCTGGTGCCCAGCGACATCGCAGCAGGCCTGGCCCTTCTCCATCAGCAGCAGCATAACATCAGTCACAGCCAGGAGCCGCGAGAGGCGACCACCTACTCCCCGGGGCACTCCCAGGTAACCCGGAATGTCTACCGTCTGTGCCTCTGGCTGTGATGACATAGTCCTGTAGTCTATGCCCTCAGGAGCCTGAGGAGGACCACTAGTTGGAGGCCAGTCTGGACTACATAGTGAGCTCCCCTAGGTTACAGAGTGAAGATTCTGTTTAAAAAAAAAAAGAATGGGCGATGGCTCAGGTTAAAGGCATTTCTCTGCAAAGCCTGCCAGCCAGGTTTTAGTTCTCCAGCACCCAGGATGCAAAGTGGTGCACGCGTCTTTGTGATCCTAATGTGCCACAACAATGGGAGGCCAAGAGAACCCAGAGCTTGCTGGCCAGCGAGTCTGACAGCAGCAAGAGACCCTGTCTCAAAGAAAGTGGAGCACAGACACCTTTAAGCTGACCTCTGGCCTCCATATACTGGCCATGGCACATGTACCCCTCACCCCACGGGCATCCTTTTAGGATGAGACTTGTGTCACCCCACCCACCCCAACATGTGTTTCTTTCTTTCCCCAGGGGAGCAGAAGCAGTTTATCTTTGTTTGATGACTGGTTTTCTGCCAGAGATTTTTGTGCTTTCCAAAGAGATCTGCTGGGCTTGGTGGTACACACGTGTGATCTCAGCACTTGAGAGGCAGAGGCAGGATGTGGATAGGAGCAGAAAAGAAACGGGGAGGGGGAGGGAGGGAAGGAATGGCACATATGTATTCCTCTGTCCTCCTCCAGGCAGCCACTCCCTGACTTCCCACGCATGTCGCAGGGGTGGGAAGCTGCAGGGGCCCCAGGGAGGAAGCACCGGCTGAGCCGGCCCTTGGCTCTTCCTCCCTCCCTCCCTCCCTCCTCACTGCATTTCTGCAGAAATCTATTCCCAGCAGTATTTGAGGGCCAGTTTTCCCCACAGAAGTTTGAGTCAGTATCAAGAGTTGGAATTCAGGGTTAAGATCTTAGTGTCCACAGTGAGCTCCACAGAAAGTTTTTGGGTTTGTTTTCTCTTTTTCTTCCAGGAGGCTGATTTGGATGCAGAACTGGAAAACTGTCGTCATTTCATGCAGTTTGCAGCGGCTGCCTACGGGTGGCCCCTCTACATCTATAGAAACCCATTCACAGGGCTGTGCAAGATCGGTGGGGACTGGTAGGTCGGCAGTGTGAGCCTTCCGTGTCCATGCCTCTCTTTTTAAAAACTGCTCTATTTTGAGATATTTCAGAAGCTTGTAAGAACAAAACAAAGTCCCGGGTCCTTTGTCTGCAGTGGCCAGTTCTGATGCATGTGTCACTCACACGTGCTGTCCTTGCGGGCTCTGGGCTTCTGTTTTCCTCAGAATAAGGACTTTCACTGTGGTCAGTGGTGGAAACCAGGAACTGTATGATTGGTCATTTACAACTTGTATTTCACACCTTCCGCTGCCTCAGTGATCTTTAAAACTGGAACCCAGGCCTACAGCATACTAGGCGAGTGTAGCCTTGAACCTGCATTCCTCCTACTTCAGCCTCCAAAGTAGCTGGTTTCACAGGGCTGCGATGCCAGGCTCAGCTTCATGAGTCAGTTATTAATAGAATGGTTGCAAATATGTGATTTTCCTCAGTTCATCATTTTTTTTCTTGTTTTAATGTTTTTTCATTTGCATATGTTTATGTCTCTTGCCACTGCAAATTAGTGCCTATCCAGCTTTAGGGGTGTCTAGGGAATTGGACCCTGGTCAGCAGGCTTTGCACACAAATGCCTTTAACCTCTAAGCCTTCTTCCCTATCCCTCTTTTTTTTTTTTTTTTTTTGGTTTTTCGAGGTAGGGTTTCGCTCTAGTCCAGGCTGACCTGGAATTCACTCTGTAGTCTCAGGCTGGCCTTGAACTCACTTCTGCCTCCCGAGTGCTGGGATTAAAGGTGTGCGCCACCACGCCCGGCTTCCCCACCCCTCTTAAAGAAATATTTCAATGTGTGTGGTGTGTGTCGGTGTACACACTGTGAGCATTTGCGTGATGGCCAGAGGACTTCAGGTGTCCTGTGTCACTCAACTGTGCACTTCCTTGAGATGTCTTGCTATGTCGGCCTGAGGACCTGAGTTTGGATACCCGGTCTCACATAGGCTGGGTGGTGCCTACCTGTAATGCCAGCATGGGGAGGCAAGGAACTCCTGGAGCATTTGGACTGGCTAGTAGACTTGAGTTCTATATTCAGCAAGGGGCCCTGTTCTCAAAGGATAAGGCAGAAAGCTGGTGAGGAAGAGATGCCATAGCAACCTCTGGCCTCCACATGCATGCAGTGGTGTGTCCATGCACGAACACACATATGCCGAAAAGGTCCCTTAGACTAGTTCTTTTGTTATTGGTTTCTTCTTTAGATAATGTTAATTTGGGAGAATTTGCTCCATTGGGCATTCAGTTTTAATGCCTCTCCATCGTTGGTTGTTTAGCTTTTTTTGTTTGTTTCTTTTTGAGGTAGGGTCTTACTCTAACCCAGGCTGACCTGGAATTCACTATGTAGTCTCAGGGTGGCCTCAAACTCACAGAGATCCTCCTATCTCTGCCTCCCAAGTGCTGGGACTAAAGGCGTGCGCCACCATGCCCCAGCTTTTGTTTTTGAATATGTAAAGTGTTAACATAATACCAGAAGTCAGAACTTTGGCAAGACATATACATAAAGAAATATTTATCTTTTAGAAGTCATTCTAGCTATGCACTGTGGTAGTTGCCTATAATCTTAGCCCTTGGGAAACTGAGTCAAGAGGATTGCAAGTTTAAAACCAGCTTGGACTACATAGCAAGCACCTGTCTCAAAAATCAAGGGCTGGGCATGTTACCCAGAGGTAAGACACTTGCCTAACATGTGCAAGGCCCTGGATTCCGTCCCAGTACCTCAAGAAAAGCCATACTGTGTTAGTCAGACTGCGTTGGAGATTGTCAGCTTTATTGCTTCCATTTGTGGGGACGTGGCGGTGAGAATTTCTGTTGGTGGCAGGTGCTCAGCCACATTTTGTCCTCTTGTAGTTGCAGGAGCAGAACCACAGACTATGACTTGGTTGGAGGCGACCAGCTCAACTGCCATTTTGGCTCCATCCTGAAAACCACAGGACTGCAGTACAGGGACTTCATTCATGTCAGCTTTCATGACAAGGTAGGCCTCATACAGTGGTGCTTAGCTGATCTGGGTCCCAGAGGCCTTTGAGGTTCTGACAGGAGTTGCACTTTTTGAAATCCTGGGGATGGAATCTAGGGGCTCACATATTTTAGGCAATGACTGAGCTATGTCCCCAACCTTCTTTTTGCTTTCTTTTTATTTTGGGCCAGGGTCTTACTGAGACACCCAGGCTGGCCTGGAACCTAATCTGTGACCCAAGCAGGCAGGCTTTGAACTTGTGCTTCAGTCTGCTGAGTAGCTGGGGTTACAGATCTGCACCACCACACGCAGCATGAATTCTTCATAATATTCCTACATGCCTTTGTGAGCCATTTTATACCTTGAAGCCCACACATGCCTCAGATCCAGGTTAGAAACCTAGGTTAAACACAAGATGGAGTGATACGGCAAGGCTTGGTGGTGTGGTCCTAACACTCAAGATGGAGAGGCAGGAGGATTGCCTTAAGTTTGAGGACAGCCTGGGCTATATAGCAAGTTCTAGGGAGACTCTCTCAAAAAAATAAATAAATAAAAATTTAAAAAAGATGGAACTACAGAGTTTTATTATAGATGTCATGCTCTTTTTTGTTTCATTTTGTTTTGTATTTTAGTTGTTTGGTTTTGTGAAGCAGGGTCTCACTCTAGACCAGGCCAACCTGGAACTCAATCTGTAGTCTCAGGCTGACCTTGAACTCACAGTGACCCTCCTACCTCTGATTAAAGGTGTGTGCCACCATGCCTGGCTTCATGCTGTTTGCGTACATTAGCCTATCTTTTTTATTCTTTTAAATTATTGTGTGAATGTGTTCCTGTATTTGTGGACACGTGTGTATAGAGCCAGAGGACAGCTTCAGATGTTGTTCTTCAGGCATGCCTTTTTGAGATGGGGTCTTCACTGGCCTGGAGCTCACCAGTTAGGTTAGCCTGGATGGCCAGTGAGCCCCAGGGATCCTCCTGTCTCTACCTTCTCAGCACTGGGGTTGAAGGCACTCTCCATCATGCACTGCATTTTATGGGGGTGCTGGGGGTTGAGATCAGGTTTCAGTCTTCATTCTTACAAGGCAGGTACTAACACACACGCGCGCGCGCGCGCGCGCCCTTCGGCAATCACAGCAGCAGTCTGCGGTCTGCTTCCCCAGCAGTGGCTGCTGGTCAGTGCCTCCCACAAGCTGGGCTTGCATTTGCTCCTTCCCACCTACACAGCAGCAGCCCTCAGTTAGGGGACATATCCATCCTACCATGGGACACTGAGACGGGTCTGCAGACAGCATGGAGCCTCCCCACAGCAAGAGAGGCCAGAGCTGAGTTCTGCCAGGCCGTAGCCTGTCCATGTCCTTGGGAGTCTGGTTCTCAATCCAGGAGCCTGTGTTGTGGGCACTTAAGACAAAAATGGAACCATGGCCGTGTACACCTATAATCCCAGCACTTGGGAGGCAGAGGCAGGAGGATTGCTGTGAGTTTGAGGCCAGCCTGAGACTACAGAGTGAATTCCAGGTCAGCCTAAACTTAGAGTGAGACCCTGCCTCAAATAAATAAATAAATAAATAAATGAATTTTTTTTTGTTTTTCGAGGTAGGGTCTCACTCTAGCCCAGGCTGACCTGGAATTCACTCTGTAGTCTCAGGGTGGTCTTGAACTCATGGCGATCCTACTACCTCTGCCTCCCCAGTGCTGGGATTAAAGGCGTTCGCCACCATGCCCGGCACTAAATAATTTCTTAATGGAAGCTTATAATATCCAAAGTCCTGCTTAGACTTCAACAAAGAGGAGGATACTGGTCTTGAGTTGATCACCTTACATAATTCAGCTGGGCCAGGCCTGGCCTGACCTCAGTAGGTGACAGGGCAATACAACCCAAGAGTCCAGTGAACAAGCACATGGCCTTCAGGGACATAGTGAATTCCAGGACAGCCTGGGCTAGAGTGAGACTTTACCTCAAAACACAAAACAAAAAATCTCGCTCAAAGTTGCAGGTTTTCTGAAAGCCTTTCATATCCAAGCATTGCCGTGGCTGGTGGGTGAGCCGCCTCCTCGATGGGTCACAGGGACCCAGGTTTCTCTGTGGTACCCACTGCCGTATCGTAGCTGTGTTAGCCTCATTCTGCTCTGTCTTCCAGGTATATGAGCTGCCCTTTTTAGTGGCTCTGGATCACAGGAAGGAGGCTATTGTGGTCGCTGTGAGAGGGACCATGTCTCTCCAGGTAATGCTAGTGCCTGACAGATCAGACCTGGGGACTGGTTGGGAGCAGGGAGTATGGATCAGTGAGCCAGGGCAGAGAAAGGCTTTATTAGGAACAGAGGAAAGCACCAAGAAAGGCCAGAAGGTGAGGAAGAGAGTTGGCTTGTGAAACAGTCCCTTTGCACAACATGGGTGAGGTTGCTTCCTCTGAGCCACCCGAACAGCAGAGGTGCGAGCAGGTCCAGAAGGGGCTCAAGAGGGACACCTGCTTGGCTGAGGTCCCCACTCCCACATGCCGCTCCCTGCCTTCCTGCTCCTAGGCTGGGTGGGAAATGGAAGTCAGATGCTGGCATGATAGTGCATACCTGTAATCCCACCACCTTGGGAGACTGAGGCCAGCCTAGGCTACATAGTGAAGCTGTCTCACATATAGAGCACAGTCTGCAGTACCTCTGTGGCTCGCTTCTCTCAGTACAGTGAGCCCTCGTCTATCTCTGCCAGTGACTCCTCTCCCGCTTCCTCCTCTTTCTTTCACTTCCCTCTTTTTACCTCTGCTTTCTGGGTTCTCCTTAGCCACCCCTCACTCTCACTTCCTCATTCTTTTTTGCTGACCAAGAATGTTTGATGATAAAAATAAAACAAACAAAAAAGAATGTTTGATGACACTCCTCAACCCTCTGCAGCCCCATTCCAGGACCCCTTCTCTGCAGCCCCAAGGGCCACCTGGCTTCCAGTCTCCTCCCACCCCAAGTCCAATCTTCCTGGGGACCCTCATCCTAACAGCCTCTGGTGTGCCTTGAAGAGATCAGAGGTCTGTAATCTCAACTACTTTGGAGGCTAAATGAAGCAGGAAGGTGGCCAACCTAGACAACTTAGACCCTATCTCACAATAGAAAATTAAATTTTAAAGGACTGGGTGTAGAGCTCTTGCCCTAAATTCAATCTCTAGTATAGCCAAAAAGACATTGTCACTTTCCCTCAATGCCCACCCACCCCATTGCCTAAGACGCCAGAGCCCTGAGCTCTCTGGATGGCATTGTCTCCTTTATGTCAGCACTGTGACCCATCCTTGCCCCACACGAGGGCAAGTTCTCTTCTATCTGTCCATCCCAATCTATCCTGTGAGCCCGGGCTGTCCTCCTGCCTCAGCCCAAGTGCTGGGATTACAGGCACACACTACTATGCCCAGCTCGTCTGTCCTTGGTGCAGAGGACTCAGTTCTTACCATCCTTCTCAGAATCCTTCTCAGAATCCTTGTTTCCGCTGGCTTACTGGGTGCTCCATGACCTGCTCTCAAAACAGAAACCAAATAGTGAAGGCATGGAGCTCAGGGAGGTGTTTGTGCCAGGTGACGGCTGCCTCTGCTTTGTGCAGCTGTGTCCAGCCCTCCTGTGGCTCCCTCACTTGTCTTACTGCCTCTCAGCCTGTTGTTTGGTGAGCCACAGTCCTGGGCTGTGAGGGTCCTTAGATTGAGCAGTGGGAGGTGGCAGAGGCCCCTCCACATTTCTGCCTGACATGGCGGCTTCCTGCCTTGCCTGGACTCCTTTGCTGAGGTCGGATGTCTGTCTTTCTCACTGGTCTAAGACTGCATTGCCCACAGTGTTCCGGGAGAGGAGGCCTCTGGCCTCAGCACATGTGTCCTTTGCCCAGCCTGCTTGGCCACAGGCTGACACTGTCTCATGCCTTCTTCACAGGACATCCTGACTGATCTGTCTGCAGAGAGCGAGATCCTTGAGCTGGACGCTGAGGTTCAGGACTGTGTGGCTCACAAGGTACAAGCACAGTGGCCATGTGTCCCTGTGCTCACAGCAGGCCTCTCCACCTATGACTCACCCCATCCTGAGGGGTGGGGCACATGTGGGTTTGTTCTGAGAGAGTCCTTTTCATAGAGGTGGGTGTCAGCCTGGGCATTTGAAGGCAGGCGTGGCTTTTCTTCCCTAAAGAGCATTGTCCTGGAGAAGAATGGTACAGCACACAGCAGAAGAGAGTGCGCCCACCTCCACCTCAGAGTGGTGCGGCCCGCACACCACCTGTAGAATCCCCCGATAACCTGCACTTTGGGCTGGGGAGAGTGCCTCCCCCCCCCCAGGGAGGAAAAATCTCACCCAGAACAGAAAAGGGGTGTTAAAATTTTTCAAAAGCATGCAAAACTATGTAGAAATATGTAGACTATAGTGGCACACAAGTGTGATCTCAGCACTGGGGAGGCTGAGACAGGAAGATTCTAAGTTTGAGCTAGCTTGAGCTACAGAGTTCCAGGCCAGCCTGAGCCACATGGTAAGACTGTCTCAAAAGCAATAGGAAGCCAGGTGTGGTGGCACATATCTTTAATACTAAGGTAGGAGGATCACTTTGAGTTCAAGGCCAACCTGGGGCTACAAAGTGAGTTCTAGGTCAGCCTGTGCTGGAGTGAGACCCTACCTTTGAAAACCCCAAAAAAGAAACAGAAAAAATGTGCTTACAATGCAAGACTGATGTTGAGAGTTCAGAGGCCCAGAGCTCCCGTGAAGTTAGTCCCAGGCACCACGTGGGTCTGTTATCCTAATGTGCCCATGGCATGGGAGTGGGCTTAGGGAAACTCCTGAGTTTGTGGGCAGTTAGGCAGGCATTCGCAGTACAAACAAGAGAGACCCTGTCTCAAGGTGGAAGGCATCCCAGGGTTGTCCTCTGACCTCCACGCATGTGCCCCCCTCACAGAAAATATTTTTTTTAATACAATAAGGGGCCAGGCACAGTGGTGCATGCATTTAATGCCAGAACTTGGGAGGCAGAGGTAAGAGGATCGCAGTGAGTTCGAGGCCAGCCTGAGACTAGAATAGTGCTGCTGACTCCACCCGGTCTCTCTTCAGGGCATTTCTCAAGCTGCCAGATACATTTACCGAAGACTCATCAATGATGGGATCCTGAGCCAAGCATTCAGCATCGCTCCTGTGAGACTGCTTACCTTTACATCTTCTGTGCTTGCCATTCGGTTTGTTGTTCTGAGCCTTAACTCCCTCTGTTCTGGTCCCCCAGGAATACCGGCTTGTCCTGGTGGGGCACAGCCTGGGGGCCGGGGCCGCGGCCCTGTTAGCCATCATGCTCCGGAGCGCCTACCCACAAGTCCGTGCTTACGCCTTCTCCCCACCCAGGGGGCTGTTGAGGTAGGTCTCTCTCCTGCCTCCACCAGGCTTTATTTAGTTTTGACATTTTCATACTCATATCTTGATCCTATTTTCCCAACTTACCCTCTTATTCCCCCCCCCTGCTAACCCCTGACCCCTCCTTCCCCATTTGCCCCCATCTTACGTTCATGTGTTTGTTTTAGGGTTGCTTGTGTGGCCATGGGAAACTTGCTAACCTGACTCCCCACCCCCAGCAACCACCACCTGCCGTTAGCCGCTCTCTAAGACTGGTTCAGACACTTCATTTCTTAGGTTCTAGCAGAATTGAAGAGGTAGCGAATTCTCATATTCACTGTGACCCCTTCCTCCCCCCCAAGAAGCACATTGATTACCTGGTCACCATTAGAGTCCACAGTTTATAGTAGGGATTACCTAGATGGGGAGAGTCTGTGGGTGTGAGCAAAGGGCAGGCATTCTTGCAAGTTGGCAAAGCATGTTCTCCTTTAGAGATTCAACTTTTTAATTGGACTGTGGCTCGGGGGTTAAGAGTGATTACTGCTTAAGCATCTCTTGGACTAAAGAGTGGGAGTTCCACTCCCCGGAACCCATGTCAAAGCAGGACATGGCCAAGCACCCCTGTAGCCCCTGCCCAAGGGGGTCAGTTCCCCAGCACCCACATGAAGCCGGATGCAAAGTGGCTCCTGTGCTTGACTCCTTTGACCCAAATCTTAGACATCGTGTCTTTTCATTCATAAATAAGATGAAGGGTTCGAAGTGTTTCACATTTCCGCACTGTCTCCTAAGTGGTCATTTGTCTGCGTCGGCCTCAGGCACGAGTCTCACATTAGCTGTGGTAGGTGTGCTTTGTAACTGTTTTCTTCAAAGTTGTCTTTTACTGTATAAATTTTTCCCTCCGCTCTTCTCCCCCAGGTAGGGTCTGAGCGCTGGGATTAAAGGCGTGCCAGGTCACCTCGCCTGGCTTCTTTTCTCTTGTTTGCTGTGGAAAACTAGTCATGTCTGGGTTTGGATTACTGTTCCCTCAGTGTCACTGAGCCTGTCCCTGTGGGCCCCTCCTCCGGGTTCTTTCTATTTCTTTGGAAATGATAGCTATCTCTAAAGGTCTGGTCACATTCAGGGTGGATATTTTTGGCACTATGACATCATAGGTGGTGTGTATACTTCCTATAACTGCTGTATGTCAGCAACTTAGGTTTTATTGGAGGTTGAAAAATGGTGATAGTCATTTGGTTGTGGGGGATTGTTGTAGCCCAGGCTGACCTGGAACTCGCTCTGTAGCTCAGGCTGTCCTTGAACTCAAAGCGATCCTCCTACCTCTCTGCCTCCTGAATACTGGGACTGAACGCATCTGCCAGCACGCCCGGCTGATAGCCTGTTTTTGTTGTTCCTTTAATATTTATTGGCTGAAAATTATAAGAACTTTTCTTCAAGGATCTGGTTGCTCTGAGGCATAATTCACACAGGAAAATTAGGAGGGAGGGGTACAGAAGAGCTGGACTCGTCCCTCCCCCCCCAGCACTGTAGCCAGGCTAGCCTGGAACTTACTGCATAGTCCAGGCTGTCCTCAGACTCAAGATGAGTGCCACCACGCCCAGCCACGATGTTTCAGTTTGCAGAGGCATGGGCCTAGATGTTCTGGTAGTTTCCAGATGTGTTAATATGTTTATGTTGTCGCTGAGCACGTGAGCATCAGGTTTTGCTGTTCCTTTGTCTTTGCGCTCCTTGGCTGTGGCCAGAGTCGCTTTGCCGGCCCGTGACACAGCCTGAGCTTGTTGGTAAAGCAAGACAGCCAGCCGCTCTGAGGCCCAAAATAGCCTCTCAAGTTCCTTTCCCTGTTCTCAGCCGGAATCGGTTCCTCCTGGGAGAAACAGCAACCAAGAGACTGGTTTCCCCATTGAGCCACTTGGTTCCGCAGGCTTAGCCGTAGTTCCCTGGCCTTTCCGGTGGAGGAGGCAGGACTTGGGCTTTGTTCTAACACACAGGCCGTGGGTCCAGGGTGGCGCCTGTGCCCTGAGTCTGCTTCTCCAGGTACCGTCCAGTCAAGTTCTGCTTTAGCTTTTGTTCTCACTCTACCCAGCTCGGCCTCAAGCTCATGCTGATGATCCCCCAACTCAGCCTCCTGACCGCTGGGGTTCTAGGCGCGAGCCACCACATGGGGCTACTGTTGTCTGAAAGTCAGGAGCTGGAGGCAGGGTCCTGAGTTCAAGGCCAGCCTGTCTCATCTGGTTGATTTTTAGGACTGCTCTTGTTCCGTGTTTAACTTTGTGTTCTAATTATGTTCAATAAAACACTAATACAGTCCCAAAGACAGCTCCACAAAGCACATATTCTGTTTCCTCTCCTTACTCCCTCAAAGCACAAGTAGGCATTTTCAAATGACTTTTCTTACTTTTAATTGTACTTCCTTTGGGTGGTTCTAAGACAGAGTCTGTGTAGACAGGTTGGTCTCAAAGTCTCAATCCCTGCCTCCCAAGTGCTGGCATTATAGGTATGTAGTACCGCTGCCTTATAACCCCCTCCCCGTGTTCGCATGCATTCTTAGGTAAAGAATAGTGCCTGTACTCTGCCCTGAGGTCGCAGTGCAGACACCACCATTGTGTAGTATATAGAGAGCTGTGAACTGACCTGCTTCTCTATGGCGGACATTCAGGGGGGTTCTGGCCTTTGTTTCCCACCCCAGGTACTGAGGATGGAACTGAGACCTCTCACACATTCTGCAAGCACCACCAAGCTATGACTCCAGCCTTTTTATTTTGATGTGTTTTCTGAGAGGGTCTCGCTCAGTTGCCCGCCTGGTCCTGAACGAATGCTCCTCCTGCAGGCCTCAGCCTCCAGAGTGGCTGGGATCGCAGGCTGTGCCCTCCTGCTCGGCCTGCCTCTGTTCCTGCAGGCACGCCACGGTGGCTAGCCTTCCGCCCATATTGTTGCCAGGGCACCGTGCGTAGATTCTGCCAAGTGGGGTGCTGGGTCACAGGGATCCAGTTTGGTAGTTTAGCTGTGACTCTTGTGGTTTTAATGGTCTGGCCAGTGACTCACTCTGGCTAACGGTTCAATTTTGTTTCTCCTCTCCTTCAGAGGCTGAGGAACAGCGACACCAACCTCCCCTGGCCTGTCAGTGTCTGTTCCTCCTGGAAGCCGCCTGTGGCGACAACCGTAGACTAACCTAGCTTCTCTCACTTGAAATTTCAGCAAATCCCTTTACGAATTCTCCAAGGACTTCATTGTGTCACTTGTCCTAGGAATGGATGTGATTCCCAGGTCAGTGCAGGGAGGCTGGCCTGTGGGTTGGGGTACTTGACAGACTGAGGCACTGAGCTCAGTCCCGTCTTCTGCGGAACAGGTTAAGTGTGGCAAACATGGAGGACCTAAAGAGAAGGATCTTGCGAGTGATTGCTCACTGCAGTAAGCCAAAGGTAAGCACTCGGAGCAAGCTGCCTGCATCCCAAGGAGGCTCATGCTGCTGGCCCATGCAGGTTGTCTAGGACTGTGTGTGATGCCTAGGGAAGCAGCCATGAAGTTAGAAACAATGTGATAGGAGCTGGGGAGATGGCGAGAGCAGTGACTAGGCTTCCAGACCTGACTTCTAGCCCCGAGACCATGAATAAAGCTTGTGTGGCCGTGCGTGGGGTACACTGGGAGGCAGAGGCAGGAGGATTGCTGTGAGTTCAAGGTCACCCTGAGACTACATAGTGAATTCCAGGTCAGCTTGGGCTAGAGCAAGACCCTACCTCAAAAAACAAGCAGGCTGGCATGGTGGCGCACGCCTTTAATCCCAGCACTTGGGAGGCAGAGGTAGGAGGATCACCATGAGTTCAAGGCCACCCTGAGACTACCTAGAGAATTCCAGGTCAGCCTGGACTAGAGTGAGACCCTACCTCGAAAAACCAAAAAAAAAAAAAAAAAAACAAACAAACAAAACCAGGGGTCTAGAAAGATGGCTCAGCAGTTAAAGGCAATTGCTTACAGAGCCTGAAAGTCCAGGTTTGATTCCCCAGTGTCCACAAAGTAGAACATGTGTCTGGAGTTAGTTTACAGCAACAAGAGGCCCTGGGTGTGCTATTCTCTTTCTTGATTAATGGCAGGGGTGGGGGAGAGGCTGGAGAGATGGATCAGCATTTAAGGTATTGGCCTGCAAAGTGGAACCCAAGTTTGATTCCCCAGCACCCACGTAAAGCCAGATGGGTGTACACGCACCTAGAGTTCACTTGCAGTGACTGGAGGCCCTGGCGCACCCATTCTCTGTCTGCCTCTTTCTCTCATTCTGTCTCAAATCAATAAAGTATTTTAATAAAACAACCCACCACCCTCACGGGAGCTGGAGAGACAGCTAAGTGGTTAAGACCACTTCCTGTGCATGAGGGCCTGAGGAAGCCTGAGACGGAATGTTCAATCCCCAGGACCCACATCAGCAGCTGAGCGTGGTCAAACGTTGTCACCCAGTCCTATAGGGAGCAGAGACCCAAGAATCCTCTGAGCTTGTGAAACGAGGCTTCAGCTAAGACCCGTTCCAGCAGAAGGAGGCAGAGCGGAAGCGCTCCAGCCACCGCAGGGCACGGGCACACATCACCCATGTCACGTCACGCACACCAAATAATTATTTTTTAAAAACCAGGGCTGGAGCTGGGGAGGGGGCCTAGTGGTTAAAAAGCCCTGGTTATGGAAAGCTGCTAGCCCCAGTTCAGTTCCCCAGTACCCACGTCGAGGTAGGGTCTCGCTCGAGCCCAGGCTGACCTGGAATTCTCTATGTCATCTAGGCTGGCCTTGAACTCAGGGCGATCCCCCTCCTTCTGCCTCCCCAGATTATAAAGGTGTGCGCCACCATGCCCGGCTCCTTTCATACACTTTTAGGTGTAGAACTCAAGCACATTTTTAAATTTTGCATTTTTATATAAGCTGATCTTTATTTTAAAAGCTTATCCATTTATCAGTAGCAAATATTTTAAGTTACCATTAAAAAATAAAAACAAGATTGTGTAACAGGGCTACCCCTGTTCTAGTGACATGATTTTTCTTCTGCCAGATTTCTCAGTCCCAGCTGTGACCAACAGCATTCTGATATTCCTGGTTGTATTGTTCCTAAGCTTCGAAAGAAGGGCCAACAAATGCAGACTTGAAGACGTGCTGGCTTATCTGAGCCTGTGGGTACCTGAGTGTTAAGAGTGGTCATGAGGACTGGAGAGATTACTCAGGGGTTAAGGCACTGGCGTACACAGCCCGACATCCCTGGTTCCATTCCCCAGGACCCACATGAAGCCAGATGCACAATGTGGTGCATGCATTTGGAGTTTGCATGTCTAGAGGCTCTGGCACGCCCATTCTCTCTCCTCTCTGTCTCCCTCTGCTTGCAAATAGATAAAAATATTTATTTTTTTAATATTTAAAAAAGGGGGGGGCTGGAGAGATGGCTAAGCAGTTAAGGCACTTACCTCCGGTGCCTAAGGCCCCGGGTTCAATTCCCCAGGACCCACATAAGCCAGACCCACAAGGTGGTGGCCCTGGTGTTCTCTCTCTCTCTCTCTCTCTATCTCTCTGCTTAATAAAGAAAAATAAATAATAAAATAAAAAATTTTTAAAAAGGTCAGAGACTTGGAGGTGTAACATAATGGTAGAACACCTCCCTAGGTTCAACCCCCAGTACTGTACACAAAAAGAAGTTAATATTTACCAAGAGAAGATGCTACCCATTTAACTCATGTACTTTTTTTTGGTAATATTTGAGAGTGAAAGGCAGATAGAGAATGGGCACTCCAGGGCCTCCAGCCTCTGCAAACGAACTCTAGGTGCATGTACGCCTTGTACATCTGGCTTTATGTGAGTACAAGGGAATCGAACTCGGGTCCATGTGCTTTGCAGGCAAACACCTTAACCACTGAGCCATATCTCCAGCTTATCATGTACTTTTTAAATATTTTCAAGGGGGAGAGAGAGCACATTGCCAGGGCCTCCAGGCAGTGCAATTGCGTTCATTACTTTTGTGCATCTGGTAACCTTTCCATGGGTCCTAGGCAAGTGCCTTAACTGCTAAGCCATCTCTCCAGTCTCATGTACTTTGAGACAAGATCTTGTGTAGCCCAGGCCGACCTCAAACTTGCTGTGTAGCTAAGGATAACCTTTATGATCCTCTTGCCTCACCTCCAAGAGCTGGGATTGTAGGCATGCATCACCATGCCCGGTTTACGAGGTGCTGGTCATCAAACTCAGGATCTCGTGTGTGCGAGGCAAGCACTCCACCAACTTAGTCCCCAGCTGGCCTCCCAGGATTTTAGAGTCACGTAGTGGCTAGGGCGTGGCCCAGTGGTAGTGTGCTTAGTATGTACAAGGCCCTGGAACCACAAATTCCCAGCTCCACAAGAATCTTTCAAAATATGCATGATTTATGGAGTTAATTTTACATGTGGGTGGGGTCTCTGCTCTGAGACCCAGAACTCACCCATTTGGCTAGCCTGGCTATCTGGAGTCCCTGGAATTCCATCTTTGCTTCCCCAGAGCTGGGATTATAGACATGTGCCACCATGCCTAACATTTTGCATGAGGGCTGGGAATCCGAATTTAGGTCCTCATGCTTTCATGGCAAGCCCTCTACCCACTGAGCCATCCCGCCAGCTCCCACATGATTTCTCATGACCCACGGTTGAGGCGGGACAAGCTTTAGCCCGAGGGTTGCCACCCTGCAGTCCTGCCTCACACAGGACAATGGTCTGTCTCTGGATCTTGCCCTTAGTACAAGATCTTGCTGCGCGGCTGTTGGTATGGACTGTTCGGGGGGAACCCAGACAACCTTCCGACCGAAATGGATGGGGGTGACCAAGAAGCCCTGGCACAACCTCTTCTCGGGGAGCAGAGTCTGCTGACGCGCTGTTCCCCAAGCTACAGTTTCTCCAGCGACTCGCCCCTGGACTCTCCCACCAAGTACCCGCCTCTGTACCCTCCTGGCAGGATCATCCACCTGGAGGAGGAGGGCAGCTCAGGGAGGTGAGTGTCGGTGGCATGGGGGACTGCCCACTGAGAGGGTGTGCTGGAGCCACACTCAAGCACCTTTGCTGTTTCTCTAAGGCTCGGCTGCTGCTCTGCTGCTCAGTACAGAGCGCGGTGGTCCCACGAAGCAGAATTCAGCAGAATACTCATAGGCCCAAAGATGCTGACCGACCACATGCCAGACATCCTGATGCGAGCCCTGGACACCGTGGTCACTGACAGAGCAGCCTGCCTCTCCTGCCCAGGACAAGGTGGCTCCAACGTGGACATGGTGTGACCGGCCTACGAACTGTCCCAGCACAGAATTTAGTGCCTGTGAGCGGCTTCTATGAGGCCAGTATGCTGGTGCCCATCAACAGGAAGTGGTGGGTCATAAGTGGCTGAGCAGTTGATAGTAACTGCTTTTGACCGTAGTGTTAATGGCGCATGAGTAATGTGGACAAAGTCCTCTGTGGACACCTGAGAGCTGCCCCCAAAGGGCAAGGATCCAGCAGCACTCAGGGCAGGTGTGCACTTCTTTACTACTGCGCTCCTCTCAGGGGCATTGAGAGGCAGCTCTGAGCTGCCCTGGACACAAGGGAGGCCACGGCCTGCCCCTCTGAGCCCAGGCTCCGGCTCTGCAGTGACGTCCTCTGGTGAGCCAGGCAGCTCCGGTTCGCTAGTTTCCATGTTTTGGTAATGAAGCTGGTGAATGGGCTCAGAAGATTTTTAAAAATAAATAACTTCCACACCACGAATGTCTATGCAGTAATGTTTCCAGAACTTTACTGGCTGGGTTTTTTTTTTTTTTAATATTTATTCATTTTCAAGCAGAGAGATGAGAGAAGAGGAGAGAGCTAGAGAGGGCACACCAGGGGTACTGGGGAATTGAACTTCGGACCTTAGGCACTGGAAGCAAGTGCCTTAACCGCTAAGCCATCTCTCCAGTACTGGCTGGTTTTACAGCTGTCTTTTTTTCAGAGACAGGAGCTAGCCTCCTGCTTCAACCCCCTCCCCCCAGTGCTGGGATTACAGGCACGTGCCACTTTACCTAGCTAGCTAGCGTGCTTGTCTCCCCGTCTACTGTAAACAAGTTTTCTTTGCACTCTGGCAGGTGACTTAGGTTGTAGACTTGGATTCGCCCACCAGAAGGCTCAATAAAACGTCAGTGAAAGGAATTCTCTAAAAGCACTGATTTACCCACAAGGATGGGAAGAGAAAGAAGGGCGATCAGACGGCTGGAGGACGAATCCCAGTGGAAAAGGTCAGGAAACTGAGTGGAGACCCGTCCATCATCTGTAATCCCCTGAGAGGAAACGCAGGAACTCTGACCTCAAGATACCTTGTGTCACAACCACATTTCTGGACGGCTGTGACAAACCTGCAAGGGGACATTTAATAAAGCTCAGTTAAAACATGGTAAAGTGGGCTGGGCGTGGTGACGCACGCCTTTAATCCCAGCACTCGGGAGGCGGAGATAGGAGGATCGCCATGAGTTCGAGGCCATCCTGAGACTACAGAGTGAATTCCAGGTCAGCCTGGGCTACAGCGAGACCCTACCTTGGAAAAAAAAAAACATGGTAAAGCCAGCTGCTACAGGGTTCATTCATCTCTAAGCACAAGTCCTACACTTACATTGGGGGTGTAGAAAGCCAACATCTGCTTCACTGACCAAGGTGTCTGCTTCGTTTCCAACCTCAGGACAGTCAAAGAACGAGAAACCAGAAGCAGCAAAGGCCAAGTGGACAGAAACTCCAAATGACCCCACCTCGGCTGGGGACAGGACGTGTCATAAAGTGCATTGGAAAGCTGAAGTCAAGGTGGCTATGTAAGCGCAAGCAGTTCTAGAACGAGCAGACCGAAAGATCCCTATTTCCACCTAGAAGGAGCTAAGTACAAGGCACAACTAGCCAAAAAGGGGCATAGCTCGGCGTCCATGAGGCTCTGGGCTCTACCTCGGCACTACATCAGCCTGGCATGATGGTGGCTACCTGTCATCCCAGCTCCCAAGAGTTCAAGCTCATCCTCAGCTACATAGTGAGCTGGAACCAAAGGAAAACCTCCCTAGACTCCTAAGTAAGTACATCCCTATTGGATGGAAAGTAGTGAGGAAAATAATGGAAAGTGCTGCTAACTTGGAGTTTCAGAGCCAGTCAAGAGTGTAAGTAGATCAGCCAGGCGTGGTGGCGCACGCCTTTAATCCCAGCACTTGGGAGGCAGAGGTGGTTCAAGGCCACCCTGAGACTACAGAGTGAATTCCAGGTCAGCCTGGGCTAGAGCGAGACCCTACCTCGAAAAAACCCAAAAAAAAAAAAAAGTAGAATGACTTCAAATTTTGAGCCCTCCAAGAAGCTATTCATTTGGATGAGGCACCTAGTGGAGGTCAGACCCTGAGATGGAACGTGAAAGCTGCCAAGATGCTAGGAAGGTCTGAGATCCCACAAAGGAAGCAGTAGCAGCAAGCAGCACAGGGAAGATCACAGCCTGGGTTTGTAGAGTGAGCAGCGTGTGGATGCTGCATGCTCACTGTTCTGAGAATGGGAAGGGGCTTGGGAGTGAGCTGGAGACACTGCCACCCTCAGAGAAACCTAGCACTTGAATAGGTGGAGGTCAGTATCAAGCTCCAGAGGGTTGGGGGAAGACTGCTATGTTTGTACTACAATTTAAAACTTTCTAAGTTACGTGTTTACCTTTGGTTAAACAAAATATTCAAAATTTAAGACCCTCCAAAGAAACCAATTTCATACACTACAATTTCAGGCTCCTCAGACTGACGGTGGTCTACCTTGCTAAGCTGTGCACAGCTCGGTAGCCACATAGGTGGCCTGAGACCCTGCAGCGCATGCTCCCACAGGCGCCTGCTTGTGCAAACACCCTACGTGGGATCTCCCAACAGGCCCAAACACAACAGACGCTGTGAACTCACCCACCCTTTTCCCTGAAGGTGGCACTCCCTCTGTCCCTCCAGTGTGAAAACACGTCTCTCCAAACGCCCAGCATTTCAAGTGAGGCAAACATACCAGCAGCTTGCTCATCAAGTTTCCAAAAACACAAGTATCATTATATGATTCAAGGATTTATTAAGTCATACATGCAAAACATACTGCTAATTGCATTAGCAAAAGATCAATGTAAAAACACTCCACAATTCTGCAACTGTCAATTTAAAAAATTTTGTTCTAGAGGTTGAAAGGTCCAAACATTGTGTTCTTGCCAGTGAGTTAAGTTGTTCAGAACATTGCTAGCAGTTTACAGAACCTCCTAGACCCCAAGAACATTGTTAGGCAAAGCCACGACAGGAAGCACGTGTCTGTGTGGCGAGGTAAAGAGGGCCAATATTAGTCACGTGACAGAGTTGGTAAATCTGGCAAGACAGTGATGTTAGGAAGGTTCGTAGTTTAAGAATATCTAAAATATTTTAAAAACTGTAAAGCTGCAACACATGATTTTTACACCTATTTACTAGAAAACTAAGGAAAGCACTTGTTAGCTTTGAATAAAGTAACGTGAAAACAGGAATGCACTTTCACCAATCTACAAAAACCGAATGCGTTCTCGAAGATCTTATAGTACAAGTAGGAAGCATATTGCTCATTTAAGGGCTTCTATAAGAAAAGCACTAGGTTAGCAACTATGGGAATGACCAGTTTAAAAATGAATTAAATGCTCAATTTGGGGAGAGATGGTTAGGCGTAGGAACAAGGAAAAGTTTAAGAAAAGACACTGATAATACCGACCTTTCTTCATCATCTGTGTTTGACAGAAATTAGCCTTTAAAATCCTTTACCCGTGACATTTTATTCAGTTGAATTAATTACTCCATATACAATGTAGTGTAAATTAATCTCCACCTCGTATTTTGTCAAAATACTGTCTTTACCCTTTGATCATGTCGTGTTTCACACACTCCACCCAGCACACCCACAACTAGGAACAGAATACCTCATCAGAGGAAAACGGGAAAGCTAGCAACTGATATTTTAGAAAACTCACTAGGAAGGAAATCAGAAAGACTGAAGAGCTAAGCCGGTACACTCACTCATGACATACAGTACAAAGTTATGTAAAGAACATGGGCTGATATGTTACAGGTGCATTAAATGGCAACATGTTAAGGAAGGAGGCTGGGCTGGGCGGGTCTGCACCTCCTTACAGACCGCCATCTCGGCAGGTTAGTGCTCAGCGCTCTCGGCACATCGCAGCTTAGTTCACAAGAGATTTTGGCAGCTCTTAATCTGAGCAAGAAACAGGGGCTTTTGAAAAATAAGGCTTTAAGAAGGCTTGTCATTTTATAGGGCTAAATTTTAATAGAATGTAAGTTTCAACCCTTACATTTAAAACAACCTTGAGATTATTGATTGGTTCAAAATGGTTTTATGGAAAAACTAATCTGTAACAAAAACTTGGCATTGAATGCGAAGGCTCCACCGTTTTTGAGCAAAGCGTACAAAGGTTCCAAAGGACAGGACCAAGAACGGGGCTCAGACATTACAACAGCAGGCATTTTCTCTTCCTCTTCTTGACAGGAGGTGGACAGAGAACAGCTCGGATAGCTTCATCAAATACTGTCTTGAGGCCTCGCTGTGTGAGCGCTGAGCACTCCAGGTATTTTACAGCACCTGGGAGAAAAACAAGGCGATATGCATTCCACCTGACACACCAAGCAGTGAGACCCAGCACCTGCCAGCCAGGATGGCACGGCTCAACAGAGCCAACCCCCAACCCTGCCTCTCTCTACCTCCCAGATGTTTACACTGAGGCCCCAGAAGGTTTGACTGGTTCCTCAAAGTGAGCAAGACTCCAAAGAAAAATTCCTGTCCCAGACTGGGTTTCACTGCAAAGCGGACGAGAGGAGCACAGGGCTGCATACCGATCTCCTTGGCCATGGCTAGCCCCTGCGGGTAGGTGATGGGGGTCAGCTTCTTCTCTTTCAGTTTCTCGATGGTGTCTTTGTCATCCCTAAGATCAAGCTTTGTTCCCACGAGGATGATGGGAGTGTTGGGACAGTGGTGTCGTACTTCTGGATACCACTAGATGTGAAAAAGGAACAAGACTGTACCACTCTCCTCCCATGAAGACTTCCTTCACCTAGTTACACGCACCCGTGCCAAACTGCCAGCCACCCACCTTCCTCTCAAGCCTTGAATGAAGATCCTAGCAGAGCAGGACAAGAAGGAGGACACAGAAACCAGGAGAAACGAAGGAGCTGGGAGAAGAGGGAAGATTGGAAAGTAGCCCCCAAAGGAGATGGCTTTGTTTTTGAGACTGGAAAGCTGACCATCCACTAGGGGATGTCCCTCCTCCCTCCTCTCCCTAAGCTGGCGAGAACTGCAGGGTTGAAGAACAGCCTCTTGTGACCTCGGGGAAGAGCGCCCGCTTCTGGAGACAGGTGGTGGCGGGAGGGTTAGTAAAAGGCCTTATTGAAATACTAACAATGAATGCCTAGCAGTATAGAGCACTGTAGTTTTTAGTATTTCTTTTGAGAGTAGCATTATGTAACTGTTTTTGTTTTCCTAGTTCCCCACTTACCTTTGCACGGACATTTTCAAATGATGCAGGACTCACAAGGGAAAAGCAGATTAGGAACACATCCTATAGAAAGGAAAGACACACATTTAGAAAACCATCTTAAAATGCTTCCTACTGCTACGTGCCCACTGCTACCAGTGGCCAACGTCAGCAGCTTGCTCCCCCCTCCACATGAGGCTGCCAACCATAGCCAGCCTGTCAAGCAACTTATGACTCATGAGAAAAGGGATATACAGGAAGAAACCTGCTGGAAGCCCTCATGCCCACCTCTCACCTGGGACCTAATTCTCTATCATAAACACACAAAAATTCTGATGATGTATTCTATTTTTTTAATGTGTGTGTGTGTGTGTGTGTGTGTGTGTGTGTGTTTAGGCCAGGGGTTAACTTCCCATATCATCCTCTGGTCTGCCATCCACCTCTCTGAGACAGTCTTGTACTGGCCTGGAGCTCATCAGTTAGGCTAGATGGCTGGCCAGCAAGCCCCAGGATCCACCAGTTTCTACCTTCCCAGAGCTAGGATTACAGGTGCACCACACCTGGGATTCAAGTGGATACTGAGGATCAAACTCAAGGCCTTATGTTTGTGACAAGCACTTTATGGACCTATCTCCTCATTCCTAAGACAACGTAGTCTAACATTTCTGTAAATGTAGTCTCACAGGGTCCCCAAAGCAGAGTGTATTTTAAACATGTCAACAAGTGGCATGCTTTTCATTAACCATCACAGTAAGTACAAACATTCATACAGCACCACTAGCTCTAATTAAACTGCTTCTCACGATCTCGGGCACAAAGTGGAGCAAGGATTTACTCCTCAGCCCCAAGAAAAGAAGTTTAGTATGAAAGGGGGCTACAAACAAGCACCAACCACCACTGCCACGGCTCCCCAAGCACAGCCAGGGCCCCCAGGGCAGCTGTGGCCAAAGTAGAGATGGAGATAAAGAGCAGTGCAGAGAACAGACTTGAAGATACGTATGTGTATGTGTGTGTATTGTTCTTCTCATGTATAAAGTGAAATTCTAAGTATTTGCATGTATAAAGCAATGTCAAGCATTTAAAAAAATGCTATAGCAGTAGGGTTAGGCCAGGCATGGTGGCACACACCACTTAAGAGGCAGAAGTAGGAGGATGGCTGTGAGTCTGAGATCAGCCTGGGCCAGAATGAGACCCTACCTTGAAATATGAAAAAAAGGCTAGGCTTACAAAATCTATCCCTAGGAAAAAGGCAATCATGCTATCTCGTGAAACGCATACAATTCCGAAGCACTTTAACCATCCAGCTGGTATCTTGTACCTGAAAAGGAAAGAAACATCCCACAACAGCTTTTACAAATGACATTATTTAAATGCTGGCACATGCACAAGCGTGTCTAAGAATCGCCGCGGCTTCCCAACATCCAAGATGATTCCAAACCCTCTGAAAGCACGGTTGTGTTAGCTCACCAGCACTGCACAGCTGCCCAACAACCCACAGGACACCACAGCACAGAAAGAAGGCCCTGGGAGCAAGGTTAATGGGCTCAACAGGCAGCCACCCACGGGAGTGCCAGGTGGACTCCACACCGACACCCTGAGGCCCCTCCTGTCACTTGGAAGGAAGCAAGCAGTTCCCAAGCCGCTTTGATCAAATAGGTAGTAAATAAACAGGTTCCAAACGGGTTCTTTGCTTTATTTCATCAAGGACAACCCCACCTTGAGTGAGTTAAATACAAAACACTCAAGGAACTTGAGGCTCAGTAAGAAGTCCTAGGAGAACTAAGTGGAATGAGAGAACAGACAAAGCTTGAGGCTGAAGTCAACTGAAAGTCTTACATACGGCGATCGGCTTGTCTTTGCCCCTGGAAGGTATATCCTTACCACTTGTGTCTCCAACCTAGTAATGCATGAGAACTTTGTTTGAGTTCAGTAACAACTGAAGAAAATAAAATCAATGTAACCTGTTATTTATTCTTATCAGAATTTTATCTCAACCCTCCTGAACAGGCACATTTTTGAAGCCCAAGGCCGCCAAATCAAGACTCCGTGAAACCTGGAGAAAGGGAGCCATGAAGGCAGTAGGCACTTGCCAGGGCCTGAAATGCTCCAGGGTCCCTAAACATAAAGACCTGCTCACATGCTGCTGACGGTGTCTTCTGGTAACCGGCCTCTTCAAGAGCTCCTGGCAAGCTCAGAGACAAGCCCAGTAAGCTTTCCAGAACCTACCAGGCCCGAGGGCAGGCAGTCCCATCCATCTTCTAGACAGAAGGGTTGCAGCCTTCCTCCAATTCTGACTGTGGCTTGGACTTAAGCCTTAAGCCTAAGAAACAGTGTTGCTCCAACTAATGCCAGGCTCCACTACCTACTGACCATTTTAAAAGTACATTTCCAGTATTTATCACAGTGCTTTCTGATTGTTGCTTTTTCCATGTAGTGTGTATTCATGTGTGTGGGCACACATGTATGCTGATGAATGTGCGTGGGGGGGGGGGGCGCACAGGACAACCTTAGGCATGACCCTAACACCATTCACTTCTTTTTGAGACAGGGTCTCTCGATGACATGGAGCTCTCCAAATAGGCTGGACTGGCTGGCCAGCAAGCTCCCCCAGAGCTGGGATTATAGGTGAACAACCCATGCCCAGCATTTCACGTGGGTCTACGGACTGAGAACTAGGGTCTGCATGCTTGTAAGGCAAGCACTCTACTGAGCAGCTCCCCGAGTCTCTATTTGTTCCAATGAAAATCAACAGGCTTACTCTCCTAACATAAAACCTTTGGAATTCTGATAAAGAGTAAGAGAATTCATTTCACTCAAACTTCTTTATTTATGATTTAAAGAGTATCTGTTTCCTTGACTCCCCTGGTTTGATTTTTAGGCTCCTCCCAAGGTCATCAATGTGATAGGTTCACCAGGATCAAGATACCCTCTACCCACATTCGGTGCACTCTTCCAAAGTTTCAGCCTCTTTTTTGATGGAGCCACATGGTCCCACTTCCCAGACCCGTGAACATCACACCATCTGTCTGTTCCTTCCTGGTTCCTTTCTCTCCTCCACCACCTAAATATAGAAACATGTCTGTGCTTTGGATGTTCTCTCATCAGCTCTACCACCTTTGCTTTTGTCATGCGCACGCGCAGGCGCAGACACACACACACAGAGGTTTGTGCTGGTTCTCTCTGTCCTTCCTTGTTACACTCAGCAAGCACTCAAGGTCACATGTGGTCACTGGCCATCTCTCCCATGGACGTGACCACTGCTTTCCTAGAAGTAGACTTCTAACCCATCGTTCCTGATTCCTGTCATGGCTATCAACCCCTGTACCACAAACTACTTTTCCCTCACTGCTCACAAGCGCAGCCGGTGCAGTTCCGTCTGTCTCCCCCTCCCCTTCCCTGTCAGTGTAGACTGGGCAGAAGAATGGATAGCTGAACTCTCACTACTCCAAAAGCAGTAGGATGCCTTTCATTTCACTCTCTTCCAAATGTCTCCACCTGTACAGCCCTCTCCCTGTACAGGAAAAAGACCAGTACGTTCACACCCGGCAGAGAAGGCAGAGCTAAAAGCTGGACATGTGTGTCAACAGCAAGGAGCTTCTAAAAAACAAGCTCCAGAGAAAGGAAAGCTGCTTCCCTCCCACAACCTGACAGTAGGCCAGGTGGGGACAGTGAAGGTGAGCCTGTAGACCTAAGGACTTAACAACCAACCTTCCAGAGCAGACATCAGACAAGGTTCCCATGTGACCATGCTGATGAAATGCAGCAAGGAAACAAAAATAAAAGATCATTTTAAACCCAAGGTCATTGTGCCAACTACCAATCACTACGTATCCCACTCAGCCAGTATGAGCAACTGCTTCTGGACCAATGACAGCTTTCCTCTGCCTTTCCGCCATCACCTTCCAGGTAAGAGTCCTTAAAATACAGTCACAGAATCACTCTGCCTGCTGACATCATTCATCCAGAGCAAACCTCTCATTGAGCCCTGCCCACCCGAGCAACAGTCCCCAAGGGTGTCTCTCTCATAGATTCTGCATAAGTACAGGTATGTATGTTTCTAGTGACTTCCACTTGTCAGACAGCACTTCTAACAGCCAACAGAACAAAGGCTGAAAACTCCTGAAAATCAGAATTGTAGTCAGGTACATCGGCCCGTGCCTATAACCTCAGGAGGCTGAGGCAGGAGGGTCACTACGAGCTCCAGCCCAGTCTAGAATGAGACCACGTTAAAAAACAAACAGGAGGCAAAGAGGGCGTCTTTTCCTTTGTTCCACGTCAACTCAGTCAACCCAGTATTTAAAACCGGCTACTGAAGCTAAACCAAGATAAGCCCAGCACTTCAGCTAACAGGCTGTACCTCTGGATCAGACATTCCAGGGCCTTGTAATGTTGGTTCATGTTCCCACTCATACCACCAAACCCTGGTAACATTCTGTCAAGCATGGATGGCCTAACATGTAAACTGATAACCTTGCACATTCCACTGACCCACCTTGATTCTGAACATGCCAACGGGAGGTATGCAAAACTAACAAAATATTAAGAGAAAACAGAAACAACTCTTTGAAAGGTAGAAAAGCCCTAAGGATTATTTAATTTGAAACAATCAAAACTTGAACTGAGCCGGGCGTAGTGGCGCACGCCTTTAGTCCCAGCACTTGGGAGGCAGAGGTACGAGGATCGCCATGAGTTCAAGGCCACCCTGAGACTACATAGTGAATTCCCACCCCACAAGAAACTGATACAGTAGAATTGCCCTGAGTTGGAGGCCAGTTTCAACAGAGAACAATGACTATCTACCTGCTCACTGCATGGTGGAGAACAAGACAGAAGCCAACGGTTTAGAACTGCCCAGCAGAGGATGTCGACCTCACATGACCACAGGAAGCCAGCATCTCTTTCTATGATGCTCTGCTCTCAATCTCCCTCCTGGTCCTTCAGGAGTGGATCTGAGCACAGTCTTGGATGAGCCACATAAACAGGTGTTCAGCTCAAGGAGCTGAAATGAGAGACCACGTGCCACTTGAATTTAGGTTTCCCTTCTGCCAACAAGAAAATGCCAGCCTGAAACTCCCAGACCTGTTCCTCTTGGCCCAACAGTGGGGCCCAGAGGAGCGAGACTTTCCAGGCACTAATATTTGAGCACCTAGAGCTGAGCCTCAGTTGTCTTAGTTAACTAGCAATGCAAGCAGGCATGTCTTAAAACTGCTAGCTTGGTCTCAGTTTCTGTGTAACTGATTTGTGGGACTTTTCTGTGAGTACTTAAAAGCAAGAATCATGTCCTATGCCCTTCTTGCTACTCAGTCATTTTTTATGAAAATAGTTGACCTGCCATATAGAGAGAAGACATAAAAAGTTTACATAAAAACAATCTCTACTATGACTTCAGGCCTCCAACAGGACAGCTTTATTCAAGCTGGGAAAAGCCGCCCGGCCCATCGCTCTGCTCCTCACACACAATGTGGACTCTAGCCAAGTCACCTTTGACTTGTCATCAGTGACTCCATCAGAATGGCTTCACCCTACCCTGTGCCCCCTGAGTCACAACAGGGTGGCTCTCATTTCTCAGAAATGATGCCACACCCTTTCAGAGATTTCCACGGAGTTAACATAATTTTTAGCTAGATTAACTGAAAAACCATCCAATGTAAACTTTCCATTTTATATTTTTAGTCCTTTTTGTTGTTGTTTTGTTTTTGTTTTTTAAGGTAGGGTCTCACTCTATCCAAAGCTTGCCCGGGAACTCATTCTACAGTCCCAGACTGGCCTCGAGCTCACAGTGATCCTCCTACTACCTCTGCCTCCTGAATGCTGGGATTAAAGGTGTGCGCCACCACGCCTGGCTATTTCTGGTCTTTGTTTAGCACTCTATTCCTAAAAAAATATATTTATTTGTAAAGAGAGAGGGAGGGAGGGAGGGGGAGGAGGAGAGAGACAGAGAGAGAACACTATAGGTATTCCAGGGCCTCCTGCCACTGCAAATGAACTCCAGATGTATGGGCCACTTGTGCATCTGGCTTTTCGTGGGTACTGGGGGAGTGAACTGGAGCCATCTATTCAGCTATCTCCCCAGCCCTTTACAGGCATGGTGGCCGGCCTGTAATCCCAGAACCTACAAGGCAGGGAGTGACAGGGGATCGCTGGGGCAAAATGGCTAGATCAGCTGGATCAGTGAGCTGAGGGTTCAAAGTGAGATTCTGCCTCAGTAAAGTGGAGAGCAACTGAGGAAGACAGGCAACATCAACTTCTGTCCTCCACGTGCACGTGGAATGTGAACACGCATACAAACGCGCATGTGCACCTCATATAAGAGAAAAGAAAAGAACTGGGTAGGCTAGAACTAATTCCTGACACCTGCACTCCCTATAAGACAAGGTAAAGGTAAAGTAGATTACAGTGGCCCTGCCACTTAGAGCTCAAAGGCAGTCTCTCTTAGCTGTCTCCATGATCCCACCGAGATCCCTCAGCCAACGATGAGCTATTCTGACCACAGGGCGCAGCGAGTGATTGCTACCTGGGCACAACTTGGAATGAGGAGCCTCACAGGCAGGCCCAAGCTTTTGACACTGCAACACAAGGTTGTCACCTAGAAGTTCATGCTCGAGAACCATATGAACAAGTTTCCCCACCACAAAAACCTCACATCTTAAGTAAGTTTACCACTATGTGGTGGGTTGGATGCCCTCCCACCGAAGGCAAAGAGCAGCTAGTGGTGGAAAGTGTCAGGATGTGCCAGGCTGTTCTCTGTGCACTCATCCCAGGAGCAAACAAGCAGAGCCAGAGACGAAGAAACTGCAGGAAGTGGCACAGCTAAGGGGAGGGGCGGGACCTAACACAAGGAGTCTGCCTGTATTTAAGTTGTGTTTCAACCAGTTAACCACTCTGTCCCCCAAATTGTTCTGAAATATACTGATGAGCTCTACCCCTGGGATGCCCCTAGCTGGCCTGCAATCACTTTTGAAAATGGAGAACAAGCCGGGCGTGGTGGCACACACCTTTAATCCTAGCACTCTGGAGGCAGAGGTAGGAGGATTGCCATGAGTTCAAGGCCACCCTGAGACTACAGAGTGAATTCCAGGTCAGCCTCGACTAGAGCAAGACCCTACCTCAAAAAAAAAAAAAAAAAAAAAGGAGAACAAGTATTAAGATAAGCAAATGGAATAGGTAAGACAACTAATTGCTTTGAATCTGTAAAACACTGCAATGTGCCCGCCCACTGTTCCTGCTGACCACTACTCTCATTAGCTTCAGTAATGACAATCACTTCACCATCCCACAGAAGCAGAGCTCACCTCAATGGTTCCTGATTGGACGTAAATGGCACGTTTACAAAACGGAAACTTCACCTTCACTAAAGGGACTTAGTAATGAAACTAAGAAGCATAGAACTTTGTGCTTTATAGACAAAAGTATT
>PVHP010012566.1:0-42456 GCA_004024765.1 Zapus hudsonius
TGTGTGTGTGTGTGTGTGTGTGTTTGTGGGGCAAGGTTTCAGAGTGAGACACCACTGGATTTTTTAGACATTTTTAGTCCATATAATTCTGTTAGGAGATTTCAAGTCTACATACTTAGTGTTCTGTGTCAGTTAGAAGCCCTCAAAGGTCTTACATTGATTTGCTTTTAAGATTTTCTTATTCACATACTTTAATACTGGATTCATGCCTCCTTTGCATGTTACTCTAAGATTCTTGAGATATCCTTCACCTGCTACTTGACAGAGAATTCTAAATGAGAATTTGGAGCAGAACATTAATTATCTTCCTTATTCCCCACTCTTTGGGCCAGAGAAAAAATTTCCTTTTCAAACATGTGGGAGTCTGATTCTAGTGAGATAGTTTACTCAGGTTTGTTTTCAAGCTGATGGTTTAGCCCATGAGCAGGACAAAACAATAAAGGAGCAAATACCAGATGCTGATACTCTACTTGCTTCTTCTGGACTTACACACTTGTACCTAAGTTTATTTTTGTGGTATAATAAAGATTAAGCATTTATAATATTTATCACATTTCTTTATTCCTAATTGCTTAAGAAACTGCAAAGCTTTTCTTTATTATGAAAACACACTTTTTCCCAGGTACTCATTACTTATGTAATCAACAGCATGTGATAACTGAGAAATACGAAGTATTTTTCCACTGATGCCTACCCTAACATGTTATTTCATAAAATTCATTACTTCTGATCAATGCACAATTAAATTATGAAAATGCTATAAAATAGATAATTATATGATTATCAAAGTCAAAATATACTTTTCATATAATAACTTATTGTTATATTTATTATTTAGCATATACTGGAAGTATGGATTGCCAACTATAGAAAGCAAATGAAGCAAAAAAAATTGCTGATCTTATACACCCACAGGCAAAAATAATGTTTTCAGTAAATGTGGCTATGTACATGGAAATCCTGCTCCATTAACTTCAATGAGAAGGTATCTTTGAGGCAGAGCATTAATCTGGTGAGTTTCACAATCTCAAGAATTCTGAACTACATATTTCTGTCGCTCATATATTGCTAAGTCTATGGCATTTTGCCATAGAAAGCCTAGCATAATCAGACATCCCTTTATTTTGAGTTCTGCTTCAATCATGAAAGGAAAACTACTCTCACTCACATTGTCATGGCAACCCACCACCATTTTTATCTTCATATATGTTGAACACACATTAGTAACTAAATCATGTATTCACTTGTAAGATTCATATTCTCATTTCTTATAATTGAACCCTTAATCTTAAATTTTTCTTTCTATGATTTTTCTTTTTTATATAAAAATATATCTTTATTATCCATATTTACATACACTGAATGAGCAAATAATGTGTTGGTGTCCCCAGTTCCCCAATTTCCCTCTTCCCTGTCCCCAATCAGCTGGATATCCTCCTACATGGGTAGTCTGGATCAGTCCATGGGGTAGGGGGTTATGGATAGCCTAGGAGTCAACTCGGTTCCACCCCCATTTATATGATGTTACTGAGGGGGGTGATGTCCCTGGATATCCTCCTCCACCATGGCTTTTACAATCTTTCCGCCCCCCTCTTCCACTCAGTTCCCTGAGTCATGGTGGGTGAGTATTAAGGCTGCATTATTGTTGAGATCTTAAGGGGGGGTCTCTGTACTTCTGCTTTAGGTTGTATTGAAAATCGTTGGTGTCTGTCTGGCTTATCCTGTGTTGACTGACTGACTGTGATTATGGGTCTCTTGTTTATCCCACCATTCTCTTCAGGGTTCCATATGGATCTTCCACAGCAATTCTGGTGTGGCTCATCTCTTGCCAGGATGTCAGCTATTGGCCTGCGGTTCATTGGTAGGGTTGGATGAGCCACAGCTCTCTCGCTGCATTCTGAAAGATACAAACAGAATCTCCATCAGAGACTGAGATCAGTGTAGGTTAACTGAGATACACATTTCTGAATTAGCTAGATTTTATTGTTAGTAGCCTCTTTGTAAATCATTTGTAAAGTGAATTTCTCTTTGAGGGTCCCAAGATTTTGGTTCCCACTGTATTTTTCCCTGAGTCCCCAGTTCCAGTTAAGGGCTCCCCCTCACTGAGTGGATTACTTGGCCAAATTAAAAGCTGTTGATTGCCTCCCCCAGGCTTTGGCTCTTCCATTGCACAAGTGTTTTTGTTAATCACTGATTCTTCATTCAACAACTCAGTAGATCCACTGTTATTTCTGTCCAGTTTTAAGGAAATAAAAAGATTGTGTACTTTAAAAGAGGCAAATCCAGTTGGAAAGAGTTTGGAGCATAAATTTGAACTTGGGGAGGTTAAATGGGTGAGATGTCAATTACATTAAATCCATATCATGGAAATCTTATGTTTTGAGTTTAGGTTTTATCCCTTTAGAAAAACAACCTGCTTCTATTAGTGGCTAGGGCCACACTGCTGGCTGAATGTGATCAATAGATGTTTGATAAATAAAAGTAAACTATAGTAACCATAAAATGAAAAAATAATCTCTAACTAGAACAATTATGGAAAATAAGTAAATAAATAAGAACTAAGTAAATAAATGCACGCTGTGTTTACCATGGAAGGATAACATGGTCACATTTTTCATAAATTTTTATTTTCATTTTTACATTTATCAACTTAAGAATAAAATCCCTCTTCGTGCTAAAATAAAACATGATTTAGAAAAAAACCAAATGCTTCTCCATGGCTCTACTTACCAATATGTGCTCATCCTCCTGCAGCTCTCAGGGCATGGCAGGACAGACCTGGAGATGTCACTGTTGTTGTCAACATCCAGGTGTTCCCTCCAGAATGCAAGCAAACATCGCCAAGAAGGTCCCATTTTTATCTCTGAAATAGCTTGTGTGCAGGCTTATCCCCATGTCACTGATGTTTTTATAGGACCTGTGCTTGCTCTTCTAGAGAATGTCTATAATCTGGATCTGCCTGATAATTTCCTTAAATTGTATTTATCTTAAATAACATGCAGGTAATGTTTCATAATCCTCACTGCATTACATCAGAAAATACCTTAGGTTGCTTTGTAAATGATGATACTATCCTTGACAACTTGATTAAAATAACATCTGTTTTATTTGTTCTTTGTAAGTATATTTTTCTCTGATTAGTAAGTTTTTTTTGTCCATAATGAGTTACATTACTTAATGGGCAAACAATGAGTTGTTACCCCCAGTTCCCCAATGCCCCTCTTCCCCATCCCCAATCAGCTGGATATCCTCCTCTGTGGGCAGTCTGGATCAGTCCTTGGGGCTGGGGACCATGGATAGCCTAGGAGTCAGCCTGGTTCTGCCGGCCCTAGTGTGTTGTTACTGAGGGGGGACATGTCTCTGGATATTCTCCCCCACCAAGGTTCTCTCAATCTTTCCACCCCCTCTTCCGCTCAGTTCCCTGAGTCATGATGGATGAGTATTAAGGCTGTTCTATTGTTGAGGACTTAGGAGTCCTTGTACTTCTGCTTTAGGTTGTGTTGAAAATCATTCATGTCTATCTCACTGGCTTATCCTATGTTGACTGATTGGCTGTGGCTGTGGGTCACTTGTTCATCCCATCATTCTATGCAGGCTTCCATATGGATCCTCCATGGTATGTCTGGGGTGGCTCATCTCTTGTCAGGATGTCAGCTATCGGCCTGCAGTTCATTGGTGCGGGTCTGTGGGTTAGTGGAGAAGTTGCAGCATGCATCAACTCCCTGTTCGCCCACGGAGCTGGGTGAGCAGAGGCTTGGAATAGCTGTGAGCCAACGAGAGATGAGACTCTCGGGAAAATGTGGCAGTTGGCATTTTTCATGTATCGTATAGATAGCAGTTGTTTATATAGAGAAAAGTCAGAGGTAGAAGCATAGGAAGCAAGGAGATTGGTAGGGGCAAGATCTGTGGACATCTCATGAGTTTGATTGGTAGGGGCCAGTATCCTTTGGATACCTATTTTGCATTGATAAATTGATGGGGCTACGTGACTCTATACATGTATACAGACATGTATAGAATGGCGATGTCAGCAGAGGAAATGTAACCTTATTGTTTAGGTTTTTTATTGCAGCTGGACTAAGTTTAGGCCTTGAATTGCCTGCTTATCTCACAGCACAGCTGTGGCCTGCCTGGGGGCTGGAGTGTTCAAGATTGCTAAGATTTATAGGGGCCCTCAGACTTTGCCTCAACTTCCTTATCAGAAGGAGATAGTCCTAGAAGCCTGCCAGACTCAGCAAAACCCTACATCCTCCATGCCCCTTTAGCAGGGTCCCACAACTCCCCCTTTTTGTTTTTATAATGGAGCAATGGCATCATCAAGGTTTGATACTGTACTAAAACTTGGTTGGTTTGGAACCAAGCAATATTTGCTGTTTGAAAAACTCAATGATGTAGGGGCTAGGAACAGCAGGGTTACTATAGCAAGGAGGGGTCCAAGGAGTGGGAAGAGACAGGAAATCAAAGGAATAGAGAACAAAGGGGTGGGGGCATTGGGAACATATAAGACTCATTGACATAAAAACAATATTTTTCCCCAAGTCCATGTCCCCTAAATTCAGCAGTGATGACATGTAGTGTTCTCTGTTTTTGAAGCACTATTTCAGCAAGAGAAGGCAATTGTCTCTGGGGGGACTCAAGCTGCTGGTGGTTGACATCTCTGGTCTCCTGGGAGGTGGTGGGTCTAGGTGAGGGCAGCTCTTGGGATCCCTGAGGCTCCTGCAGGGAGAGCTCCATCGTGGCCCACCAACCAGGAAGGAAGAAAGTTTATCTGTTGGCAAGGGCTGGGCCAGAATGCCGCTTCATTTTCTGCAACCTGTGGGACAATCATAGCTAGAGAGCCATAAGTAAGGGTGGAGGAATTCACACAGGGGCTGGAATGTCCTTCACACCATAGCAAGGCAGGTGGTTGCTGTAAGAGAAACGTTGGAGAGGCATCTGGCATCAGTGGGCCTGGAATTAAACAAACAAAGGGGATCCTTTGGCTAAAGAACTGGATATTGAAGAGCCTGGGTGGAGAATAGTATTTTTATGGGGACAAGGTGTTTATGAGTGACGTTCATAGTAACAGCAGTCAGCAAGGGACTGGAAGGGATTGTAAAAGAAGCAGTTTGAGGCATTTGAGTGGATTGTAAAGGGAGAAGATCAGTGGAGATCAGGAGAGAGAGAGAGAGAGAGAGAGAGAGAGAGAGGGAGAGAGAGAGAGAGAGAGTCCCACTGAGAGGAGTGGAATTTGACCTGTATGGATAAAGCAGATAACATACATTAACAGCTAACTTTAATAACAGCATATGTGTCACCTTGGGCAGCTATGAGGAGGAAGAAAACTGAAATTAGTAAGGCTGCTGAAAGAGTTAACTTCAAGGAGGCTGAAGTTTTCCTGTTTAACAGCTGAAGGATTTCAAAGAACCTCTCTGAAAAAAGTCCTTGAAGATAAGATAAAGACCTGGAAGGAGAAGCAGGCAGGGCAATATAGCTGTAAGATAATGAATAAGCGTGGCTTAAAAGTTACTTGTACTTTGAAGAAGTTATCTAGTCTTTACTTTAATTCACATAGGATTTATAGTTAACTATAATATTTTGCCTCTTAAGTCCTGCTTAATTGTATTTCTGTTTATAAATTTCTTTATTAGAAATATTTCAGGGTTTTGGAGATGAAACCCCACTTTTTCTTTCTTATCTGTTAGTCTCTTAAGCCCTGTTAATTAGGTGAGAGAGCCACTGGTCAGCTCTTGTATACACAAATATAGCTTGTTTTAATATGGCCTAAATTGAGCCTGTGGTCTTGGCATTTGTAAGTTTAACATCTCTAGCCATTAGGAGAGAGGATGATTTAGTACTTAAAACTGACCTGTTGTGGTCACTTTTTAAAGAGTACTGTGACCAGTCTTTTTGACAGAAATGAAAATTAATTTTCTTATTAAATACCAAGCAAATACCTTTGGAAATTATTATATCTAGTATAGAAATTTATAATTAGAGATTTTACCAAAATTCTGGAGTAGATCCTTTTTTCCAAGAATGCCAAATGAGCAAAACCATTGATAAGTATCTCCAAATATTGAACAGTCTGATCCTTAACACAGACTTATAAGTAAAACCCGTTCTAGGGGTATTCTCCCCCCACTGTTTTTATAAGCAAGTAGAGAACATATAGCATTTATATTGTTTAGTCCAAGATTGAGAACCAGCACATATAGTTGGCTTTAATAGAACTGGCATTCAATATATATTTATCTATAGAACTTAGTTTCTTATCCTTTATAGGATTAAGAGAAATTGTGTCAAATTGACTTAACTGTTTATTAAACTGTATAAAATAAGTAATCCAGTATCAGAAGAATTAGACATCCTTATTAATAGGAAATATTAGACATTTTATGTAATACCTCTATGGATGTAATTTCAAGAAAATTGCAACCCATGTCTTTAATAATGCTTATTAGTATAGATATATCCATAGATTTTTATAATCTATGGGTGTGATATAATAGCTTTATCATATCTGGAATAATTTTGTTACCTTTAAAATCTCTGAATATCTTCAACAGATCACCCTTGGAGGAATTTTAAAACTGATTGAAGTAGACTGAAAAAAATAATAAGTCTGTGGCATAGTATAGAACATTGTACAATCAGGAAAGTGACTTGAAATGACCCCGAAGGGAGAATTTTTTTATCTGTCAATCCCCTGCCTCAGCTCTGTAAAAATCTAAGTGTCACTTAACAGCCGGCTGAGGCTTAAAGCCTCTGAGCATTTGGCTCATTGTCTGGGAGGAGCTAGCCTGAGTGTTCCTTTTTCCCAGCTGCAGGAACACTGAAATCCAAATCCAGCCAAGGAGAAAAACTTTTGGTTCAGAATGGCTGAAAAATATTAATTCTGTAGCATACTTGGCAAAGACCTTGAATAACCTAAAACGGAAACTCCTTTGTTTCAGATCCATAAATATCAGAGATACTTATATGCCATGAGGCTTAACTCACTTTTACATCTGCATAAATAACTGTAGGGTTGGATGAGCTACAGCTCTCTTGCTGCATTCTGAAAGATACAAACACAACCTCCATCAGAGAGTGAGATCAGTATAGGTTAACTGAGATACACATTTCTGAATTAGCTACATTCTATTTTTAGTAGCCTCTCCTTCAGTCTCTCACATAGTGCATCTCTCACTGGAGGCCCAAGAATCTGGCTCCCAGTGTTTATCACCCTAAGTCCCCATTTCCAGTTAAGGGCTCCCCATCACTAAGTGGAATATTTGGCCGAATTTAAAAGCTGTTGATTGCCTCCCCCAGGCTTTGGCTCCTCCATTGCACAAGTGCTCCTTTCTTGGTTCGCTGTTCTCTCCCAGTCAGAAGTGTGGTCAGCCTATTCATGGCAGCAGGCTGTGTTTCATGCCAGTGGTCTCTGTTTATTCTAGCTGTTGTTGACCAGCTTCCCATGGTAGCTTATGCAGTGCCTTCCAGCACTGCACTTATTACCATCTGGGGGCTAGATACCATTCTGGACCTCAAAGGGTCTCTCGATGCTGATGGATGGCTTTCTGTGGTTTCTTCAGCAACAGGGTTTTGCCTCAGGCCTGGGGTGGGTATTCAGGAGCCTTGAGAGTATCCTGTCTTGTTTTGGGGACCTCATGGTCTCTTTGGTCAACAGCTCAGTGAGGAAAGGAACCGGTGACTGGGATTAGGGGTTGTCAGACTGATCAATTTTACACAGGCTTAGACTCTCTCCCCTATTATTATGGCCCCTCTTGCCAGAGGACACCCACTACTTGCTCCATAGATTACAGTCTGTTTGTGAGGATTTTATGATTTTAAACCCATTTTGGTTTAGCCTCATACTTAAGCCATTCCCCTCTCTCCATCCCTTTCCCCTTATTCATAACCTCTCACTTCTTTCTACTAGTCTGCATAGAGTTTGCGGTTAGCCTGGTTAAGGACCATATATGAGGGAGAGTATGTGGTGTTTGGCTCTCTGTTCTTTTGAGAGATCACATAGTAGGATCTGCTCCAAGTCAGACCATTTTTCCCTAAATTTTCATATGTCATTTTTCCTTTCATCTGAATAGAATCCCATGGTGTAAATATACTGGAATTTTGTTATCCATTCCTCCATGGAAGGGCATTTTGGTTGATTCCAATTCTTGGCTATTATGAATTGAGCTGCTATAAACATAGTTGCACAATGTCTCTATCCTGAGATGTGACATTTTGTGGGTTGATGCCTAGTAGAGGGATAGCTGAATCCATTGGTAGCTCTATGTTGATGAGTCTCTAATGTGCTTTCCAAAGCAGTTGAACAAGCTTGCAATCCCACCAGCAGTGAATGAGGGTTCCTTTTTCCTCTCATCATTGCCAGCAATTATTGTTGTTTTTTTTTATTGCCATTCTGGCTGGAGTATCTGTTTAGTAAGTTTGCTGTATGATATTACCCTATGATTCTCTCACCCATCAATGGCTCTTCCTAAAATAGTCACTGTGGTGGAGTTGACAGCTTGGTCATTGGCATATCTTTGATACCTCTGCTTATCAACATTTTATGACTGATAGTCTCCTTTGAACTTGTATAATAGTTCATCTCTCATTGTCACCTTGATTTAAAATCATCATAGAAACAAATCTTTTGGCCTGTCTGTTGGAGATTTTATACATAAGATAAGGTAGGATGTTCCACTTGCAGTGAGTGGCACTATTTCAGGAATAGGGGCCTCAGACTGTATAAAAAGGAGAAAGCTAGCTGAGCACAAGCCTTAATCTCACTCTACTTTCTCGCTGCTGTTAGGATGATGTGAGCTGGCTTTCTGCTCCTGCCATGCTTTCCCTGCCTTGATATTGTAAACTGAGATTAAGCTCTTTTCTTTCTTGAGCTGTTTCTGGTAAGGTATTTTGTCACAGCAGCATCAAGGAAATAACTGATACAAAGAGGATTTAATCCAATAAACTTATTAAAATATTTATATGTGTGTGATTTTTTAAATCTATTTTTAGTCGTTGATGCCACAATTAATTTTCTTCACAAATTATGTGAGTTGTTAGATAACTGTAACATGTATTTTCACATTCTATGTTAGTCAGTTTTCCATTGTTGTGACCAAATCCCTAAGAAAATCAACTAAATGGAAGACAGATGTGTTTTGGCTCATAATTTCAGAATGTCCATTTATCATGGCAGGGAGGGCATGGTGGAACAGAGCAGTTCACATCGTGGCAGCCACAATCAGAGAGAATATTAATGTTTTAGTGGGTTCTCTCTTTTTCCTCTTTCATTCCATATGGTCCCTCAGACTTTAGGTTGTTTCACCCACATTTAGGATGGAGTGGTAGTGTGGATGTGAAGGCATGCCCCCCCCCAATAGCCTTATGGACTTTGATTAAGCAACTTGAATCTCCAGTGGACAGAGCCCTGCCAGGGAAGAGAGGTGTCACTGGGGGTGGATCTTGTAGTCCAGCCCTAGGGTATATTCAGGAATTTTGAGCTCTGGCTGTTCTTGTTTGTGGGCTCTTTGGTGGTTTCTTTCTGCTATAATATGTGGAAGAGAGCCAGCTTCTTCCACTACTGATGGTATTTCCCTTGGATTATATAAGCCTAAAATGAACCCTTTCTTTGCATAAATTGCTTCAGGTTAGGTGTTTATCCAGGAATGGGAAAGTAACTCTAGCATATGAGTCTTCTATTCTTAGTGAATGCTTTCAGGAAATGCCCTCACAGATGCACCACGGATGTATGTGCATTAAGTCCTAGGTATACTCCTAATATTTGAATGCATTATTCATATTTTCTGCTGAGATTGCTTCTTTATTCTTAGTGTGTGTAGCATATGGTGTGTGCATGTGCATGTTGTCATTGCACATGTGTGTAGATGGGCATGTTCCGCATGCCCACATGCAGAGGCCAGAGGAAGATTTCAGGTATCTTTCTCTATTATTTCCCTGAGACAGAGGCTCTCACACCTGAAGATCTCTATTTTTTTGGTTAGACTGGGTGACCAATGAGACCCAGGAATCCTACTCTTTCTGTCCTGTTCAGTGCTAGATTTATAGGCTCACATTACCACAGCCAGCTTTTCACATGGTGCTGAGAATCAAACTAGGATCCTCATGTGCACATAGCAAGTACTTGTATCTGCTGAGCCATTTCCTCAGGTCCTCCAAGCTTTTCTTCATGTATACACACACATGAATACACATATCCGCATACAGTGCACTTATCCAAACTCTCTATAGGCTCAATTAGTTTTCACAATCATATTCCACCTGTGTCAGCAGCAATGAGCCCCAGAGACAAAAAAAAAAATCTCAAGGCCTGAAACAGTCTTCACTCCCTCCCTCCCTTTTGCAACTTCTGGATTTCATTACTTTTTGAACATTTTTCTTATTGCCTTGCAAGAGATATTCTACACTTACTGTGTATACATTTCTCTGGGTGATCTTTTATCATTTTTGTTGAGAAGGGTATTTAAAAATCAAGATGCAGCCAGAATTTGTGGCACACACTTTTCATTCCAGCACTCAGGAGGCAGAGGTAGAAGGGTCACCATGAGTTCAATGCCACCCTGAGACGACATAGTGAATTCCAGGTCAGCCTGGGCTAGAGTAAGATCCTACCTTGAAAAACAAAAACAAACAAACAAACAAATAAAAATCAAAATAATCAAGGTACTGATGTTGGCCAGCCTTTTTCAATGCTTTGTTTTAATACAAACATATTTTTATATTTCTAAGAAATAAAGCATACATATGTGAGAATCGTAATAACAATTGCAAAACATTACTGGCAAAAAAAAAACAAAGGAAGAAAGACATGAAAATGCTTATCAGGTTCCTTGAGGCAATTGCATCACAAATTTAGTAATCTTTCCCAAACGAATTACTGAGTTAAATAAATTAAAAGCCAACTCCATCATTTGTTGGTAACTTCATAGACAATGTGTCAGAATGGAAATTATAAGTGAAAAATAGAGATGGTAGAGTTAGGAGACCTGGAGGCATGTTTTAAGTCTGAAGTTTTAAAGTAATATATGATGAGAAGTGAATGGATGTGTTTTGGAAAAAAAAATATCACATTGAATATATATTAGTATGGTGAAATCCTAAGTGTGAGAATACACATGTAAAAACAATGAGTAGAGAAATTGCCACAATGTGAACATTTCAAGATTAATTCTCATAGTATCTTCATTATACACTAACCCAGTTAGTCTACTAAAAAAATAAACAGAGAAGAAGAAAATGTAAGCAACTGAACAGCACAATTTAATCATTTTCTGGCAGAAAATTGTCGTAACTTCTTTAGTTTTGAAAAAGATTTTAAGCAGAACTAAATGGTAAGTTATAAACAAGGACAGCTCTTGGGTTACTTTGGTTTACAATACCAAATGGTATGGTAAAGAGAGAACTGGACTTCAGAACAGCACTCTTGGTGAGTCAAGTAATCACATGAAAATAAATTCCAAAAGCAGGTACGTTGCACATCATTTTGATGATTGACCTTTGGCTCTTCTGGCTTGTCCAAGGTATAAAAGGAAGTCACACATGGCTCAAGGGAGCCGAGGCACAGCTCTTTGGAGTTCCACTTATAAAAAATCCTTTAAGCCTTCACCACAACCCCACTAGTCACCAAGAGTCTCAAGTTTGGGTTATAAAAAGGGAACTCTTAAGAGATAAATACAGTTCTTTTGAACAAGTGTACTATCAGAATGATGATCAAACATCAGAACAAAGCCCCTGGCAATGGTTTGCAGGTAATGCATCCCAATGAGTGAGAGCTGTGGGGACATTGGTCATTGTGCCTTGGTTAAACACTTCATAACGTCGTGATACACTCAAGAGACTGACTTAAAGTCTGTGTAGCTTGGCATGGTTCACATGCCTGTAACCCCAGGATTATGTGTGAGGCTGAGATGGTAGGATGGAGGATTCAAGGACAGGCTAGATCTACATGGGGAGACTATAAAGAAAAACGAGGAAACAAAACCTTAAAATATGTCCAGTATACTCATGTTTCTTATGTGTTCTATAAACTACAGTTTATAGGTGCATCATAGAGGTACATGTGTTTGAAAACACTTAGCACTAATATATACTCTGTGATCCTTTGAGTGATATATTTCTATGCAACTTTAAACATTTTTTTGCATTTCTAATTTGTTTGAACTTATAAACTGAAATTTCCTGGGAATACTGTAAAAATTATAAATTTGAATGAACATACATTCCAAAGTTGATTTTTTAAAAGAGTTAGTAGTTCAAGCTGGCCTTCACTGGGTCTCATCTATCTTTCTTTCTCTTTTGCATGTGGGTATATGTGTAGTATATATGGAATTGTATGTGTGTGTGTGTGTGTGTTGTATGCAGGTATGTGCCCCAAGAACACACATGATGCCAGACAAAAACATTGTGTGTCTTCCTCTATTGCTCCTCTGCCTGTTTCCTAGAGATGTAAACCCTCACTGAGCCTGGAAGCTGCCATATATTCAGTTGGACTGGCTGACCAGCAAGTCCCAGTGATTCTCCTGTCTCTTTTCCTCTCAGGACCCGGGTTACAGGATTTTATGATTAGGCCAAACTGTTTACATGGGTGCTGGAGAATCTAACCCAGAGTGAATGAGCCCCTCTAGGGTCCTTGTGCTCATACAGGAAGTGCTGTTACTGATTGAGCCATTTCTCTTGCCCAAAAGAAATAACTTTTGAAAGACTTCCATTTCTCACAGCTGATCGATTCCTCCCTTTTGGAGCACAAGAGTTCATTAGCATCCTGAAATGAGATTTGCCTTTAAATTTAGTTTCTTAGTTATTAAGAGCCTACTATCTTAATATTTGAGACTAGAAAGCAAATAAGACTAAAAGCATTCCCAGATCACTTTGAGATGAGTTCTGCAAGTCAGCTCACACAGGAGGATTCACAAGATAAGAAATTAAATCTCCAAGCTATTAATCACTGCAACCTTCATGTTTTGTTGTCATTAATGTTTAATAGTGGGTACAGTTCAAAGATCCTTGCTGAAGCTTCTCGCTGATTTTTCCCACTTCCCCTCATTCTGTCCCGACTGCCACAAAAAGCTAAATGAACAGACTCAGTGTGGCTAATGAACACTGACTCAAGGTGTTGCCCTGCTCTTCTTAGGACAGGGATCTACCTTCTCTTTCATCTGAGCTATATGCACCTGAAGAAGAAATCTTTTTGGAATGCCAAGGCCTTACTCAGGTCTCCATGGCACCTTGGGAGCAGAGTCCTGTCCACTGTGGCTGTAACCAGACCTCTGTCAGCATCTTGACCTAGGCACCTAAGACCCTTACCATTCAATATGGGCAGCATCAAGTTGATGGTGACAGGAGTTTCCCTCCTGTTCCTAATGCGCTTAGCTATAAAGAGTGCTTCAGTTCCCAAGCCAAAAAAAAAAAAGTACGTATTGCTATTTTAAGGAGGCACATTTCATTAGGGAGTTTCCTTTTCCAAGTCAATAAAATCCAAACAAAACATCATCTAGTTTCTACGTACATAGTGTCCGTTGCATATGTGTCTAACAGCTTTTCCTGGCAATAAAGGAACAGGAACAAAAAGCATATAAGATGATACCATCAATACTTAGTTAAGGGTGTACACATATTTTAAAACTAGTATATCTACTAACTGCAGTGCATTCACGTAATGATGAAATGCACCCAATTTTCTAGGAAGTTGTGTTGTGAACAGTGTAGCAATTTTATAGGAAGTTGCAGTGCTGCAAACAGTGGACTAATGTGGTTTAATTTGGTTCTGCTTGGCCACAATGCTACTGAACCTTGCTTTGTTGTTATTGGCCGGTAGCCACAGCACTTGGCTCCCACTTCGGACCAAGTGCTCCCATCCATTCATGAAGCCATCAACATGTGGCTGGAGAGAATGAACATCTCCTGTGATTTTCTGTACTTGTTTATAATCACGAGCACCTGAAAAGCACAGCACCCAGATCTTGTTAAATATTGTTTTGTTAAAAGCTCTAAACCTTGTTTTAACAGACACTATTATCACACAGCAGACATCCTAAATAACCATAAGAGGCAAAAATCGAAATTAAAACTCAAGTTATTCACATGTATTTAAAATCCTCTTATTGACTAAAGGAATGACACTTTGTCTTCAGTCCATATTAGATTTGTTGTGAATAGATTCAGAATGCTCACATATTCTTGGTTACTCTGTTCATTTATAAGTATTCCTTTAAAATGTTTTTGTATGTCTGTTTTTTTAGATAGGGTCTTACTTTAGCCCAGGCTGACCTAGCACTCACTCTGTAGTCCCAAGCCAGCCTTAAATTCTCAGTGATCCTCCTTCTTCTGCCTCCTGAGTGCTGGGATTAAAGGCATGCACCACCATGTCCAGCCTCATATATATATATATATATATATATATATATATATATATATATATATATATATATATATATATATATGTTTTTTAGAGATAGGGTCTCACTCTAGCCCAGGCAGACCTGGAATTCACTATGTAGTCTCAGGGTGGCCTTGAACTCATGTTAGTCCTCCTACCTCTGCCTCCTGAGTGCTGGGATTAAAGGCATGCGTCACCATGCCAGGCTCTCTTTTAATATTTTTTGCCAATTATTTTCAAGTTGAAGGTCGTATACATATCAAGCTTCATCCTTGATAACAGGCATAAAAGAGACTCCCTGTCATGTGTGCCAGTGGGACAGGAAATGCAAGGTAGCTCAAGTTCTTGCAGTAATAGAAAGCAAGCAGGGTAAGCCCCGCACATGATGATGGCAATAACAGAAGCAAGTCTTTCTTTCATAGGAGAGGTTAAAATTAAGTCCAAAGGAAGAGAGCAGAGCTGCAGAGTCTGCTGCCTTTGACCCAGGAGCATTCCATTCAGCATTCACAATTGGGAAGTGGGACTCTATCCATCTAGGGTCAAATTGCAAACCTGGCAGAGCTCGATGCATGGTGCTGAGGATGTGGAGAGCCTGAGAGCTCCCAGGAAAGGCACCCATACGATATTTCACTGGGTCACACAAGATAAAGTCTGCACACTCTGGGCTCAGTTCAGCTAAGGGGAAGGATCATTGCTGTGTGGGTTTCCTTCTCTGCAAGGCATTGTGTTGACACTATGTGTAGACTTCTTATTGGGGGTACACTTACCTTCTCATTGCTGAGACAAAGTAACTGACCAAAGCAGCTGATGAAAGGAAAGTTTTGATTTTGATTTACAGTCTCCAGGGGACACTCCTTAGCAGGGGAACGCATGGCATGAGCAGAGGCTGAACATCACCTCTATCACAGGAGGTAGAAACATCAGCAAGAGCGAGCTTAGCTTAGCTCTGGGTAGCTGGCTATAACAACCGTAAGTCTGTCCCCAACAACACGCCTTCTCCAGCAAGGCTCTACCTCCATACTTGTCACCAGCAGTGGATCAACCATTCAAAACATATGAGTTTGTGGTGGACATCTGACTCAAGCCCCTCCCCCCACTGTCTTCACAGTAACCCTATCCATGACTTTAGTGTGTAGTTACTGAGGCTCAGTAAAGATACATGCCCAATGACATGGCTGATGTGAGTGAGGGAGGATTTTTCCCACCTGACCCCAGGTCATACCTGAGATTAATAGCATTTACTAAAAACCCTTTACCATTTTCATCAAGCAGTTACTGTGCTTTGTAAAGTCACAGCAGAAATACAGGTCCAAATGAAAGCTATGTCTTAAGATAAGCCCTACCTTTGCTGTGCGTTACCTACGGGATCATTCTAAGATCCTAGAAATAATGTGGAATGATGCTAAGAGCATGGCAGGTGGAGGCTGACAGGAAGGGCATTTTCCTGGCTGTGTAACTATGGCCCCATTGACATCTATGAATTAGAGACACTTTGAATTTGCTACCAGGTTGCCATAGAGATTATACAAATAAATCTATGAAAATATTTACAGAAGTGCCTAGCACTAGGTTATGTGTCTGTGTGGCTCCTGTAGGATTATTTTTAGATTCAACATCATTAATTTTGATTTGAGTGTCAGGCTGAAAAGTTGGTCTTTGTCTTTTGCTGGACTTGCATTGGGGTGTGGACTTACTGAACCAATGCCAGTGTTACTTACTTTACATCCCCACAGGCTCCACACTACTACAGAGATCCTTGCACATCCATGTTCATTGTGGTTTTATTTGTAATAGCTAAGAATTGAAATAAGCCTAGATGCCCATGGGCAGATAAACAGTAAAATTGTGGCCCATATACCCAATGAAATTGTATTTAGCAACATGGAAAAATGAAATTATTAAATATTTGGGAGAAATGATATATATGAAAAGAATTATATGAAGTGAAGTGACACACTCTGACCAAATCTGCATGTAAGATGACACCATCAATGTTCTCTCTGATATGTAAGTCCTAGTTTGGAATATCTGTAAGTATTTATATGTAAGTTTACAGTTGTGGGTTAAACCTACTAAGAAGGGGCTGGGGAGATTGCTCTGTGGTTAAAGCTGCTTGCTTGAAAACCTATAAAGAGAGAATAGTAATTGTGGTAGTTTGAATAGATGTCCCCCAATAGAATCAAAGGTTTATTAAAGATTGTGAAATTGTCTCCAGCCTTCTGGCTGGAGGAGGTGTCACTTTGGCCTGGCCCCCTGGGGTCTGGCCCTGAGGTATTTCTAAATTGGATGCAAAATTCTAGGGATACATATGCAAAGAGCAGCCTGAGCTCAACAGTCCTGCTGTTTGTGACAGTGTGAGAGTTTACTTGCTGGCTTTTGGAGGTGCTGGGCCTCTGTCTCTCTGCTTGGATCTGTGAAAGGGGGCCAGCCTTTTCCTTTATTTTCTTAATTTCCCCTGGATCTGTTATTTCAATATTTTCCTCCCCAAACTGTGCCTGGTTTGGAGATTCATCCCAGAGGCATGTGGCTGACTATGGCAGTAATCAAGAAAGAATATAGAGGAAGGAGCAGGAAGAGAGATGAGCGGAAGGCAGAAAGATGCAGGTGACATGAAAACAGAGAGGGAGGGAGAATGGAGGGAGAGTGTTTGGGGGAGAGAAGGGGAGATGAGAATCAACTGAGACAAATAGTATTTTCAAAGTGGCACATCTGCTCCAAGTCTGACCATTTTTCTTTAAATTTCATTATGTCACCTTTCCTTTCAGCTGCATAGAATTCCATAATGTGTATGTGCCATAACTTTGATATCCATTCATCCAGTGATGGGCACTGGAAGGTGATGCATGAGCTGCCAGGGGAAATTGATCAATGATATTTGGAGAAAGCACAGACCACTGATATACGATATAGACAGTTGTCACAAGAATACTGAACACACGGCTACATGGAAGAGACCAGAAAGTCAAGAAATGCTCATCTGTGCAATAGTGGCACTAAACTGAGGAGGGTAATCAACGGCTTAATGATTGGCTAAGAGATCTTCTTAGTGACAAGGAACCCTTAACTGTAACTGGGATCCACAGCATAATCCTATGGGGACTAAGATCTCGGGCTCCTAGGGAATATTCCCACTACCAGAAAGCTACAGAAAGCTACACCCATTTGGAGCTGGCCAAAATAGCAATGTTGTCTCATTTAACCTATATTGATCTCACTCTCCAATGGAGATTCTGTTTGTATTTTTCAGAAGGCAGTGAGAGAGCCTGGGACAACTCAATTCCACCAACAAGTCATTGGATGATGGCTGACATCCTGGCAGGAGACAAACCACACCTAGCCTTCACGCAGGGCCCAAATGAAACCTATGAGAAAGTGACAAGACAAACAGGAGACTAATCACCACAGCAAGTCTGGTAACCATGAAAGGTCAATAGAGACAGACACCAACCATACCCAACACAACCCAGGGCAAAGATCCAGAGATACTTAAGATCTCAACAACAAAGCAGACTCAAAAACTCACTCACTGTGACTTAGGGAACTGAGCAGAAGAGGGGGCAAATAGAATGTAAGAGCCATGGTGCGTGAGAATATCTAGAGACATCACCCTCCTCAGCAACAATACACAAGAGGGAAGGATGAAAAAAAAAGAACGAAAAACTACCTCTGGTGCAGTTCATAACCCCCAATCTATGGACAGATCCAGTATGTGCACCAAGGAAGACCCCAGTGGGTAGGGGACAGAGAGGAGGAAAACAGGGACCCATTCACAAGATTTGCTCATACAATGTATATAATTATTCATAATAGAGATATTTAAAAAATAAAAATAAAAATGAAGTGGCACAATGAATGATACCTAAATCTCTGTATGATAATTTAAAAGTAAAAAAATGAAAATATATAAATAAATTATGATTAATCTGTTATGGTTTAAATTTGAAATGCCTCCCCCATCACCAAAGGCTTGAATGCTCCTTCCTCAGTGGATGGTGCCATTTTGAGGAACTGTGGAAACTTCAGAGAGTGGTCTCAGCTGATGGCAGAGGGCTACAAGGAGAAGGCCTTTGAGGGTCATAGCCCAGCCCTACGTTCTGGTCCCAGTCTCTAGACTTCCTGCTCTGCCAAAACATAAAGACCCACACAGATCTGCTACACTAGACTGAATTATGCTGCCCTGCCTTTCCTGCTATGTAAGCCTGAACAAGCTCTGAAACTAGGAGCCAAAAGAAGTGCTTCCTCCCATGAGTTGTTCTTGTCATATATTTGAGTCACCATAACATAAAGGAGGCTAATGCAATTGGTCCCAGAGGCAGGGCTATGTTGTGAGCTAAGTCATGTTTCCAAATCTAGAATCCTTTTTTTGCATTTATGCACATTTATTAATAGTGTATAACAAGGGGCTTGAGAGATGTCTCAGTGGTCAAGGTGCTTGCATGCAAAACCTGGGTTCAATTTCCCAGTACCTACATAAAGCCAGATGCACTAGGGTGGCACATGCATTTGGAGTTCATTTGTAGTGGCTTGAGGCCTGGCATGACCATTCTCTGTATCTTCCTCTTTCTGTCTCTCATTATATTAAAAAAAAATAGTATATAACAGGATAGCAGGGATACAAAAATAAGAATTCCAAGCAAGCATACACTCTGTTATGATTTGGGGAAAGTTTGGAGGAAGATTCAGCTAATGAACGACTAGATTCCAGAGTCTGTGGGAGAAGCAGAGGACGAGGGAGGTTTCCTGTAGTCACTGTGTGCCTCAGCTCAGGCTTCGTTTATGCATCCTTCTTGGTCCCTGTGCATTGTGGATGCCTCCGAAGTCACACAGGGAAGTGACTGTCAGAATTCCAGGCCAAACCCAAAGGCATGGTCTCAGAACTAGGTCCACGGGAGAAGGATACCATGGAGGGCTGATGGAAGCTCAGGCAGTTGGGAAGCACGAGGAGACCCATGGAGCTGCCGGCATTCTGTACTTTGGCCGCTGGGCTTCATTCACAGTAGAATCCTTTTTAACACATTATTATTTATTATTTATTATGACTTAAATGTGTAGTGTCTATATAAACACACTTGTCAAATTCTTATGGAAATTCTGTTGGTTTATATGCAAACTCATATAAAGGAAATAGAAAAGGAGATAATTGTTGAGTAAACTAAGAGGTCCAAATTGACACAGGTTTCTAATAGTTGAAGAGTCTCATGTCCAGGTTTCTTGGATTTGACCCTGTGATGCCAACTCAACCAAACTGCATTCAGACTTTCCCTTATTCTTACCTGTTTGACTTGAATTTCTTGAAGAAATGTTATCTGACCACTGGTCCTAACCATAAAGAGCTTATAGCTAAAAAAAAATCTCACTTTCCTAGATATCACCTTAGCTGAAGTGGAAAGCTATTGAGCGATGTCCAAGAGAACCAGGTACATAATATATTTATATCACATTAGTATATACCTTTGTATACAGATACATGCAAATGTACTCAATTTAATGCTACTGGAAGGAAAGGCTTCACCTACAATGAGAATTTTGGTGCATTACTACGACAACAGCTTGTATCTTAACAGACATCAGTGCCTACCTCTCTAGACAGCACTGATAATCTTCCTGTGTTTTGGTAAAGCAAAGACTTACGGTGGACTTTCCAAAACATTCCATGCTACAGATTGATAGCCTATTGTTTTACCAGATTTATCTCAGAATAGCATTTTATTGCTAAAAATATACTGTCACAATAGTAAGAGAGGTTCTAATGTTTTTCTTTAAAATCATGGCTAGGTTCTGATGGAGTTCATCAATTAAGAAAATAAGCCTAAATTTCCATAGAGGCAAATAGCAGAATATCTATAAAGAGTACAGTTATATATTTAATAAAATCATATGGTGATTATATATGCTTAGTATAAAATATTTTGAAAAATATATATAAGAGAAATATAAATCTATTCACTCTATCTCAAAATGCTTGCTGGTGTTCTGATGCATGCTATCCTGAATTTTTCTGTATTTGCAATGTAAGTGAGCTCAAAGTGTTTGACCTGTTATATAAGCTGTTTTTATTTTATTCTATCTTTATGTGTCTCCACATCCATGATTATAATGGAACCATAAATGCATGTTTAATGTCCCATTTTCAGGATATGTCAGCATTGACTCCTCCAAACTTCTCTTATTAAATAATTACTTGGTTTCCATTTCTTATCAAGAGATACATTGCAGTGAGCATTCTTGCAGGTGACTTTATATAAACACAGAAGGCTTTAGCATGCATAATATGGCTCATGCCTCTCATAAAGATGTCACACGGCTCCCTATAATGACACTCACACCAGCAGTGTGGTGTGTCTGCACCATGCATGCAGGCTCCGGCTACCACAACATGTCATTCCAAATGCCAACCACTCAATGTGGAAAAGCTGACAGGTTTGAGGAAAATCATGTCTATGTGTGTCTCTACATATGTATATGTCTTCTTGTAAATGCATTTAATGGTAGGTATATATATCTATGCATGTATGTATCTGTGTGTATGCACATAGGGTATATATCCTGAATTACTTGCTGGTATAGGGTAATTCCTTCATGCCTAGCTATAAGAAACATAGTGCATATGCATACATAAGTCAATATATGATCCTGCATGTGTCTATGCCTACAAGTGTATGTAGGTCACGTGAATTTTATTTATCCTCTTTGTTTTTCACTTACTTCCTCACGTTATTTTTTTTTATTTTGTGTGTACATGTGTGTGGTTTGTGCACATATGTTCATGTGTGTTTGCATGTGTGTGACTGCACACATTTAACAGGGTGTATTTCTCTATGACCAATAACAAGTAATACATTTTGAACTCAGTGGAGTAAAAGGTAATGAGCAATATTTTCCTTGGGGCTCCCCTATAACACCAATAAAAGAAGAGCCCTGAAGGGTTTCAAAAGAAGAAACAGAGAAAGCATTATTGAATTTTTATTTCAATAATCAGATAAAAACCCCAAATCGATGATTAAGATGTCATGGTTTGAATTTATTTGCAGAATTTCTTTTGCACTCAGTGTTCCTCGAAGGGCGCCAGAGGAAGATGAATGGAGTCGCTGCCTGTTTTGTGAAAGGTGTTGTTTGAATTCCTGTGTAAGCTATTTCTGGAGAACGCTGTGGATTATTCCTGTAGAGAAAGCCCTGGATTTTAGCAGGAGCCCACTGCAGTTCCACCAACAGTGTGCAGATCACTTTGTGAAGTCTTCCTGCCTCCCTTCAAGGGCATAGTTTACCTGCTTATCTTTAGTTTTGGAAACGGGTGGAAAATAAGCCAATTCCTATTTGTTCTTGACAGTTTGGAAAGAATTATTTATGGCTTTTATGGGACTGTGCCTCTCCTCTCCCCTCACACTGAACCTTAGCCCAGTGCTCCCGGAATGATAATAATCTATTTCTTTCCTCACACTGCTGCGCCCAGAGTGACCCCGTCTGACCCAATTGAAATTGATTTTGTTGTTGAACTGCTGGCTAGTGCAAATTAATCTAAGATCCATACAAGATCAGGGAAGCAAGACAGAGTACAAAGACCTCAAGTACTGGGGGAAAAATTAGTTCTGCAGAAGGTATTTTAAGTTTGGCAAGATAAATGGTTACAATGCCTGGCTTTGATAGAAGGTCTGGAGGAAGGGGGAGGAGAATGGCATGGCTCTGGAGAAAGGCTGTAATTTAATAGCCTAATTTCCTGCCCAGTCCTGCAGAAGTAGCTGCCTGCTCCTGACAGCTGATCGAAATCACCAAGGGCTTGCTCTGGTCCCTGTTGGGGACAAGTTGAGACCCATCCTTCCTCTGACTCTTGAAGCAATGGTACCTCAGCAGATGGGAAGGCTGTTCCCATCATACTAGGAAATGAAACCTGGTCAATCTGTGAGATTTATCACATGCCCCCAAGGGAATTTTGGTCTGCCGGCCATATGACACAGATGTCTATCCCTTAGTGGAGTAAGCAATTTTGTTCTGGGATATCTCTGGGAATTCAACACTGTGGGTATTAAACTAATATAATGGAGGCTCCCAAAACTTAAAAGGTAAGGTCTCTTGTTAGGGGGATTCCACACTAAAATCTAAAATTGGCTTATTTATTCCTATCTTCCCCACAACCACTGAACTAGTTTCTTATTATAACAGAGACAATTCTAATCAGTTCTCTAATAGGCTATAGGAGAGCAGCTCTTTCCAGCCCAGCTGGGGAGCTGTATGGAAACACAGACAAAGGCCCCTGCCAGGGGTAGTTGGAAGAAAATGTGGCAAGATTTGTGCTGAGCCAGAGTTCCTGGGTGTGGGGTTCAGCAGACAAAAGGCCAAACACCAGGCCTGGGATCATCTGGGAGACTGTAATTACACAAAGACTATATAAGAGGTAAACAACTAGCTGGGATAGGACTCTTAATTGGTTTAGCTACCTGGAGGTTGTGCAAGAGACTTCCCATTGTTGTGGATGCCTTTGAGTCACACATGCTTCTGTAAATAACCCCAACAAACCCATTGGTTAATCAAGTTGGGTTCAGACGTGAATTTTCTTTGCTCTATCTATGTTCTTTCTTTCTGGGATGCATAGACATTTCTTTACTTCTCTCTAGCAAATGTCATACAACACTTAGAGCCAACATAACCAAACAGGAAACTGATATAACAGAACATGAAATCCCAAGATGGCCATCTCTCAGCATTGCCACGGGTGATATACCATACGAATGTGGGGAAGCCATGAAGAAGGTTGAAAGGCTGCAGCATATATTAAAGTCCCTAAAAATAGCACCTATGGAAGTGATGAAACCATCTGAAATCTGTGGAAGGAGTTACATGGCCTCTATAACAGGTAATGAGAGGTACAACCAAGGCTGAGCTATCCGCCCAGAAGAACTTGCATATGTGTGGGAGGAATTACAAAAGGAGGCAAAGACACACGCAAAGGTGACACAGTTCATGTTGGCCTCCAATCTTGCAGGAAATGTAAGTGAGATGAGGAGATGGGGTACCTGCCTGCTACTTCTGATACCTTCGAAGCAGTAAGGGAGATGAGACAAAGGTCTCTGCAAGAATCACTTGAAAATAAATATGAAAATATTTGGATTGGTTGAACGTTCTTAGGGGAAAAGTTGACAAAAGGCCCATTGCTGTGCTTGTGAGACTCTGGAAAGATTGAAGCCTGAACAAGAGCTCATAAATGGATGGAAGACAGGGAGGTGCTGGTGATCCCGATAGTGCCCCCTGTCGTGGAAGAAGGGAATCACAGGGGGTGGGAGCTACCTTTGCTGCTGCTCATAGGGTACTCATGGCCTGTGAGAGAGGACAGGGGAGGGTGACCAGAACCCCATACTAAATTGTAGATAATAATTGAGCTCCTGCTAGTTTGTAGAGCACTTGGGCTCTGCTGAACACTGGAGTTGAGTATGCTTTAGTGTGGGTCAACCTCTAAAAGCTGGACATGATGGGCCACAGTGGGGGAATATGGGCATTGAATGGCACAGTGAAAGACTAAACTTGTCCTAGGGGTGAGCAATTATCTGCTAATGTTTGTTGAGGAGTATATTGTGTACATTTTTCCACTGGAAGAAAGTGGAGTGAGGGTAGATGCAGGGCCTGGGCACTCTGTACACATCCTTTGTGGTTTGCTTGAAGGTATGATATGGAGCCTGCCAAGACAGAAATTATTTACTCAGCCCACAGTCCTTGTGATCATCATGTGTGGCTGGTGAAGAAGCCAGACAACTCATAGAAAATGACAGAAATGTAAGATAGTTCCTCACGTCCATGCTACTGTACCCAATATTGCTCTGTTGCTATACTTGGTAAGGATAAGTGTTTTTTTTCAATAATCACCTAGTTGCTGAATCACAGACCAGTTCATATTTTTCTTGGAACAGAAAACAGTGGGCTTTCATTTTTTTGTTTTTCCAAGATTCCCTCCATAGCACCACAACTTGTCAGGTGGTGGTGACCAAGTACTTTGTATTGCTTCACTGTTCATCTTCTATAAAGAAATTTTATTACATAGGTGATATAATGCTAAAATCAAAATGGCTCACATACTCACATACTCTCTCCTTATTAGTACAACCTCCCCCCCCAAAAAAAAGCAACTGATGAGAGAAAAGGGTTTATTCTGGCTTAGAGTCTCAAGGGGAAGTTTAAGCATGGCAGGGGAAGGAAGGTAGAACAGAGGCTGGAAATCACACCTTGCCATAGCAGCTGGCAGAAAGAAATAATATTGAGCTGAGCTCTGGCAAGGAGGAGCTGGATATAATATCCGTAAGCCTTCCCCAACAAATCACCTCCTCAAGCAAAGATTCACCTCCCAAATTACCATCAACTCAATACACATCTGATTCACTTCTACATTCTGTCCCCAGGCCCTATAGACTCACGACCATCTTATGATGTAAAATGCATTCATTCCTAATTTGAAACATCCTCATAGTTTTGGAAAACAATCACAATACTGTTTAAAAGTCTAATTTATCATCTGAGACAGTCTTCACTCTTAACCTGTAAAAAATTCAAAATAGAATTTCAATACTTTCCAAACATAATGCCACAGAGATAACATTGCCACCGCAAAGGAAGGCACTGGACATAACAAGGAAAGACTGAACCAATGCAAGATTGAAAACAAGCAGGGAAAACATCAAATCATGCAGCTCCATGTTCAGCACCTGGAACTCACAACCAAAAAACAACCTCCAAAACACTTCAAATACTGCCTCTCCAGCCATGCTGCTTGCTTTTAGGACTCATCCAACCTATTCAGAGCAAGCAGCTCTTCTTGGTGATCTTTTCATAGTCCTGGCATCTTCAACATACTGGGGTCTCTCCACTGCACCCCATGGTCCATCCATGTCACAATAGTTAGGAAAGAATCTAAAAGAAAAGTGAAAATAGTTATTGAAAGTTTTCATCTAGAAGTCACCTTGCATGATAAGATAAAATGCATGCTCAAAAGCTATAAGGTTAATGAAAACCCAGTATTAAGGAGGGTTATTGTCAAACAAGGAGCTTCCAGAGGCTTCCCACACTATCCAAGCTATTGCCAATGTTGCTGGTTCCACACTTGGACTTACTAGTAAGACCCCAGTGCTGAAGTCACCACATGCTCTGGAGAAATAAAGCTAGGAACTGAGCTGGAATCTCCCTCCTCTGGTCTAGCAATTACAGTACATAAAGTAGTATCTAGGGTAAAGGAAAGAACTCTTGCCAATGGTTCTATTTGACTATGGATCCTGTATGTTCTGCTCTTAACATCCCAGACAGGATGTCTTGTTGCTATAATAGTAGCCTAAGTTTTATAAGTACAAACAATTATTTTCTGATTCTATTTAAGGCCTGCCCCATAGGATGGAACTTATGTTTTGTACTCTACGTCAGCACACAAAGCTGTGGCTACAAAGATCATATGCCACAGTGGTGAAAATATTGCTAGTGTCTTGCTAATTGAATATGATATACCTAACAATCTTCTTTCTATTTTATTTTTACTTTATTAAGATGGGGTTTTGTGTTCCAATGGTCCTTGAACTTGTGATGTAGTATAGGATAACATTGTACTTACGAATTCTGCCTCTCCTCTCCCTCCCAAGAGTTGGAATTATAGCATACAACACCGTGCCCGGTTCTTGTGGTAATAGGGATTGAACCCAGGGATTCATGAATATTACAGAAGTACTCTATCAACTAAGCTACATCCCTAGCCCCTGTCAAATTGCCTTGTAAATATTTGTGTTTACACCTGTAGATTTCTGTTGTCAGTAACAGTCAAATGGAAATTTATTTTACAGCAGGAGGTAGATTCTGCAGAGACTCATAACATGACAAGCACCTGGGAATAAAGGCCTCCCTCTGTGGCAGCCCAATGCCCAGCCTTAAAAAGAAAAACACTCATATATGTATATCACCCCTTTCCAAGGCTCAAGGAACATTGTGGAGGAAGGGGAAGAAAGAATGTGCAAACCAGAGGACCTGGGCTGGATATGACCATCGCCAATTAGAGACTAGGTATTTGAATGACTGGCACAAGATCTTGAAGAGATCAGCCCTATTAGACTTGCTTTTCATGGAAGCGAAGAGGGTCATGAGGTTCCCATAATAACATTTTGTATTTTTATGCAATAATAATCATAATTTTATCATTATCTATAAGAATAGATTCATATATTCATAGATTACTTCTAGTTTTTAAGAAGACTGGTTTTGACATTTTCCTGGTAGAATGACTTCTGGACTACAGAATGTAAAAAATAAGTTATCCTTGCTATTTGTTGAGACATTCTCATGACAAAGTTACATCAGTTTGTTCAGTTAAAAAGTAAGGGTTTGGGCTGAAGAGATGGCTTAATGGTTAAGGCCCCGGGTTCAATAACCCAGGACCCACATAAGCCAGATCCACAAGGTGGTGGCCCTGATGGCGCTCTCTCTCTCTCTCTCTCTCTCTCTCTCTCTCTCTCTCTCTCTCTCTCTCTCTCTTCTTGAAAATAAATAAATATTTTTTAAAAAGTAAGGATTTGTGGGCTGAGGACGTAGCTCACTAGTGGTGTGCTTGCCTGACAACCCTGGGGTAGGTGGAATCCAGGTTCTATCCCCAGAACTCCACACAAAGATTTTGTTTTACCATTTAGACTTCCTTTATGTCAAAGCCTCGGGGAGCATTTTGGGTAGATATTGCTTTACTCAATGTTCCACCATGGAAAGATAAAATTTAAATGGAAAATCTCTTGTAGTGGAAAAGGATCTGGAATGAAACCTGTAACGTGGAGAGTGAGGTTCTGCCACTTGTTAGTCTCATGTTCTCCCTTGTTCTTATTCTCACCAACAACATCTAAAATCATTGTCTACTAAATGAGAGGTGCACTCAACTGTACTTCAGATGGGATTCATTGATTTGTAAATGTGTTTATCACAGATAGTAAAATGAAAATATATGAATTTTGAGAACTTACCAGATGCCCCCTTAACATAAATATGGCTAGAGTATGAAAAAGAGGCTATTGGTGAAAGAACTATCTGAAGAAGAGAAGAATATTTCTGAATTGAAGTTCTCTTGATGAAATTTCAGGATGCAAAGACAATTGTCCCTTATGAGCCAAAGTACCTAGAGTACGTGAGCTGAATGCTGAAAAATGCTTTATTTGTGAGTGTTCCCAGTTTTTGATTTGTTTTTTTTATTGATATCTTTATTATCCACAATTAGATACATTGTATAAGCAAATCTTATTATGGTACCCCCCTTCTCCCTCCTCCCTGTCCCCAATCCACTGGGGATCCACCTCATTGGGCATACTGGATCAGTCCATGGAGAAGGAAGGTTAGGAATTGCACAAAAATAGCCAGTTCCACCCCTCCCCCACTTTGTGCACTGTTGCTGAGTAGTGCAATGCCTCTGGATATTCTCCCCCACCATGGCTCTTACAATCTTTCCACCCCCTCTTCCTCTCAGTTTCCTGAGTCATGGTGAGTGAGTTTTAAGTCTGTTTTATTGTTGAGATCTTAAGTATCTCTGGGTTTCTGCTTTGGGTTGTACTGGATATCGTTGGTGTCTGTCTATTTGACCTATTCTGGGTTTTCTGACTTGCTGTGGTGATAGGTCTCTTGTTTATCATGTCACTTTCTCATAGATTACATTTGGGGTTTACATGATAGGCCAGGGGTGGTTCATCTCTTGCCAAGATGTTAGCCATCATTCCATGGCTGTTGATGGAACTGTGTTGACCATGGCTCTCTCACTGCCTTCTGAAAAATACAAACAGAATCTCCATTGGAGTGTGAGATCAGTATACTTTAAAAGAGACACACATTGCTAATTTGGCAAGATTCTAATGGGTGTAGCTTCTCTGTAGTTCTCTGGTAGTGGGAATTTCCCCCTGGAGCCCAAGTTTTTGGTCCCCATAAGATTTTGCTCTGGATCCCAATTCCAGTTAAGGGTTCCTTGTCACTGAGTGGATCTCTTAGTCAATTTGAAAGCAGTTGATTACCCTCCTAGGTTTTGGCATCACTATTGCACAGGTGATCTCTTCTTCACTTGCTGATCACTACTTGTTGCAGTCAGCTTTCTAGTTGCTGTGCAGAAAGAACCCAAACAAAAGCAGCTTGTGGAGGAATGGGTTTATTTGGCTTACCGACTCGAGGGGAGACTCCATCCTGGCAGGGAAAATGATGGAATGAGCAGAGGGTGGACATCACCTCCGCCACAGCACTTCAAACAATGGCAGGAGGGTGTGCCAAACACTGACAAGGGGAAGGTGGCTTATAACCCCATAAGCCCACTCCCAACAACACAGCTCCAGCGAGGTGGTAAAACCCAAACTGCCATCAGCTGAGGATCTATCAACCAGGACATTCATTTGTTTGTGAGGGACACCTGGATCAAAGCATGACAGTACTTTGAAGCAGTGTGTTAAGCATTCTCATGACATCAGTCTGAATTGTGTATCAGTGGTCTCTGCTTTCTCCAAATATCTTTGACCAGTTTCCCCTGGCAGCTCATATAGCCCATACCAGTACTACACATGCTACCATCTGGGAGCTGGATCTCACTGGGTTTCTCAGTGTTGTGCAATGACTTTCTGTGGATTCTTCAGCAATAGTGTCTTACCTTTGGCCTGGGGTGGGTATTCAAGAGCTTTGACAGAAGCCTGTCTTGTTTTGGGGGACCTTGTGGGTCTCTCTGATCAACAGCTCAGTGTGGGAAGGAACCAATGACTGGGACAGGAGGTTGTAGGTCTGATCAAATTTTCATGGGGTTAGGCTTCCTCCACTTCTGTTCATGGCCCCTCTTACCAGGTGATGCCCACAGCTTCCTTGAGAGCTCAGTGTATAAAAGTAAGGATTTTATGGTTTCAATTGTGACAAACAAAAATAAAGAAAAAAAACACAACAAACTTTAAATCATGACCTCAACTCATCGTTCACCTGCTGAACAGACTGAGAAAATATGAATTCACATTCACATGAAGCAATTCTCAAATCTTCAGAGAGAAGACCTGGATGTGTGATTGATAGTTCTCTAGTTGCTAATTGGTACAAAATGTTAGGAATCGATAATATGTAATGTTTGCTGATTTAACCAGGCAGAGAAGGTTGTGTTCACTTAGTCAGGGACTAATCCTTCTGAGGTAATCAATACTGTAATTACAATACATAAAGAAGTAAAAGGGAAGAGGAAGGCAGGTTGACTCACTGTACAGGATGTCATTCTGGTGTCTGTGGGACATTTACCAATACAAATATAGCTCATTTTTCTACCTTGTGCTTCATTCTACAGATTTTGAAAATACATATAAGATATCATCTATTTGGGTTTTGATTCATTCAAAAATGCTATTTTTAATTTCTTCATCTCACAGTATGTTTAGGAATTATATTCCATAAAATAAATGGTTAGAATTATAATTAGGGCTCAAGAACAGAGCATATGTTACGTTTAACCTTGGGCAAGCAGAGGTTGAAGTGTTACTCAAGTTCTGCTTAACCTTGATATCAAGAGTGAATGAATAAAACATCTGCTAATGAGGAAGAAGAAAAGTAAAGAAAGACTATAATTATGTATGGGATTCAGCATTAAATCCACATCAACTTAAAATGTACCGCTACGTCATTTTATAATATTGCAAAACTAAGACAAGATGGCACCTTTTAAACATGCTCTGTAGCCTAGCTGGGAGGTGGAGGCTTACTTTTGACATCAATTCATAATCCTGCTGAGACCCCTTTGGCATAGACCTTCTGGGTTACCTTTAAACATCCCTATTGGCCTCTCTCTTTATTTCCATGGTGAATGTTATGACTTAAATATTGAAAATGTTTCAGGCATTGTGGGGTATTAAACTTTCTTAAAGACACAGAGCATATGCTAGCATAGAGCTTGAGTTCAGTGCGATCTGGTCTGGGAATATGGACAAGATATATTTAGTGGACATCCTCCCAGGCTATGACTGTATGATTTAAGGAAGATAGATCAATGAAAGAATCAAATAATGAATTTTTAAAGGCAGGACTTGCATTGACACAGAATGACAAAGCAGGCTGGAACTGACCAGACACACTAGAACTGTGGAGATCTGGCTTTGCCTCATGGTTCAGGCCCTGATTGTGCTATCATTTCCAAATTCAACTTAGATCTTTCCCAAGATCACTAGCAATGAGCATATCTCCTGTAAAAACTGTGGGCACTCAGTGAGATATTCATACAAAGTGTTTTCCAGGTCACTAAGCTCACTGTAAGAACTCAGGAAATGTGAGATATCATTGTTATCAATACCACCTGTCACCAGCAGAAATGTAGACACAAATTAAAAGGCTCATCTGTATGGAAACTCATAGAAAGTACCAAGCAAACAGATACTGCCCTGAAAGCCCAGTGTGCAGATGTATTGATGGCCAATTCTTTCCTTAAAATATCCCTGGCCTATTCCAAAGTTGCTTCTAGTATAAAGAAAGTGTAGGTAAACCTTAACCATCTGTCTCCTGAGGTTTTTGTAGAGCATGCCAGCCAAATAATCTATAAATAGATGATGAATGGATAGATAGACAGACAGACAGACAGATAGACAGATGTAGATAGATAGATAGATAGATAGATAGATAGATAGATAGATAGAGAGGTAGATGATAGATAGGTAGATAGATAGATGATAGATTAGATAGATAGATAGATAGATAGATAGATAGATAGATAGATAGATAGATAGGAGGAAGACATGGGACTAAAGAAGAAAGAGATGGAAAGCACAGCATGAGGATCCTGGAAGGGCAGCATGTAAACTCACACTTGGAGGATGCACTGATGTTGGTTTATCCTTTATCCTCTCTAAGAAGTCAGACTTCCTGCCTGATTTGCTGTGGGTTTTTTCCCAGTGGAGTTAATCCTCTATAGACACTGCCAATAGTTGTGAAAATCTATGATCCACCAATCACATATCAGATGTAGCTGAATAAAACTGGTGTTTGTGGGATGTGGTATGCTGAAGAGCTGCATCACCCAGCCATGACTGCATTATGCTTGCTCCTCTGTAGAGGCAAACACAGTTGAAAATTTAAAAAAAAACATGCTTGTTGACCATCCAAGAGACAGAAGCTGAGACCCTTCCACTAAATCCCTAAGAGCAAATACAGGGCAAATCACCAGAAAAGCCTGGTGTTTGAGGGAACATAGCCAAAGCTGCTTGTCACCAAGCACTTGAGAACACCAGGTAGCTTTCTCACTGTATGACAGCAAGGATTCTCTCTGCCTGTCCACTTCTGCAATCAAGGGAACAGCCAGTCTTCTACAGGTAGGTCCTCATATCAATAGGCACACTACACAGGGGTTGGTGTAACACGTTGGAAAGTGCCTTTAGATTTAATGAGCATGTGTATGGTACATGTATAAACACGCAGGTACATGTGTGTGTCTGTCTTGAATGTTCCTCATTCTGTCATCTATTGTACATAACTGATCTATTAGAGGGTGATGGTTATGCAAAACTGTAATAAGAGTAGAATCCAGTGAATCTGAAATTGCTTAATTTTTTTTCTTTATTATTCATAATGAATTACATTGTTTAGTGGGCCAACCATGAGTTGTTATCCCCAATTCCCCGTTGTCCCCCTTCTCCATCCCCAGTCAGCTGGATATCCTCCTCCATGGGCTGTCTGTATCAGTCTTTGTGGTAGGGGACCATGGATAGCCCAGTCTTCAGCCGGGCTTAATTTTTATCCATCCATTTCTATAGTATGTGTTGGTAAGTAGAACATATAAATATACACGCATGTGCTTTGGTTTTGTAATTAACTGAATGTTCACCTAAATACATTATACACCTGGCTAAAAAAATCAGTGTCTTACCTTTTATAGAATGATTACAATGCCAACGAATCAAAATGTGCCTCACATACTTTTGGTCTCTGAAATGAGATGCTTGATGTTTCTTAAGTCACAGTCCTATAGGTCACAAGATGTTCCTATGGCAAACTTCCCAGACAGTTAAACTTGGGCAGTTTCACCAGTGACCCATCTGTCCAATGTTAGAGTGTGAAAGAATGGCCCCTTCATTATTTCTCTCACTGATTTCTGAATATAGTCTTCAGAGCCTCATTGTGGAATTTTTGTGGAAGACTTCCTCCTATAGACAGAAAATCCACAAACATGATTTTAGGCAATAAAGGTCTTTTGCCATGGATTGGAGATTTCTAATGTGTTTTTCTTTATTGTGTGCTATGCCTCTCTCTGGGGAAATGCTCTCAAGTTCTTGTCTTAATCGGTTGCCTCAGAACAGTAATACATTCCTGACATTAATGGTATTTGCTCCCATAAAAGGAATTTTTAAAACCTTTTAACCTCCAGGGATTGGCATATGAAGGGCAATGAACATTTGTGAAATTGTAATACTGAACCTGGGGGGTGGGGAAATGGAGTTAGAGCCCACACAAGTTTCTACGTTTTCACAGTATATTTGGAGAAAAGGTAAATTATATTCTTCACATAGACATAATTGACTCAAATGCTTGCAACAGTGGAAATTACCTACTCTCTAGCTAACTTGATATGGTTCATATTTCTCCACATATATCTCTTCAAGAAATAAGGCAACTCACTCACTGAAGAGACTTTTTTGTCTTAATCTCATGTAAATTCGGGATCAATTTGTTGCTGAGAGGCGTGAAACAAAAATTCTGGATTTCACTGTCCATTGATAATTAAAAATCTGTGTGTGGCTGACACATAGGCCCAGAGCAATTAAAACAGCAGAGATGGGTTTCTGCGGAATGGTGCTGGGATGTGGCTGGTACTCAAAGCCACTGACATAGTCGAGATGACATGAACCTCGAAGGCATTAACACTGACCATCCCGAGCATGTGTACAAGTCTACCTGACACACTGAAAAATAAACTGTCTACTTAAGGGATCAGGATTCCACTAAGTTAGATGCAGGCAATTATTTCTAGCATCCTGGACAGTTCCTTTTGAGCATAAGGCCACGCCAATGCCTATAATCTCTAAATCTGGAGACATCACAAGGTGATTGCAGACTGTGTTACCTGAGCATAAAACTCCAAGTACAACTAAAAGATAAGACAAATCTGGAAAGAATCCAGCCCATGACATCATGAAGACTTTCACAGCCACCTGTACCACCCACTGCATTGGACACTGCCCGTGACATGCATTTTGTTAATTTTGGCCTCCTGTGGAAATCAAGTTCTCAGTGCACTTCAGTTTGCTGAAAAGTTTTTGTTGATTTGGAAACAGGAATAATGATTTTCTTTAATTTTGTTGCATTTGTTGTTTGTGTGTATGTGGATGCACACATGTGTAGTATGAGTGTGTGGCTCAGAGAATGACTTTGACATTGTGCTTTTCCTCAACCTTCACTAAGACAGGGTCTCTTCTGTTGTGAACGAACACCATTAAAGCTGGCCTGTGGGCTTTGGACTCTGCAGGCTCTGTCTCCTGTTGTCGTAGGTGTGTTAAGATCGAGGATACATGTGACATGCTGTTTCCATAATGACTTTTCCTGGGGGAACATGAGTCTCCCCCAGATAGAGCACCAATGACCAACCAACCAGTTTGGTGAACCAATTGGGGTGTCTTACAGAGCAGGGTGAGAGGCTGCTTGCAGGAGCAATAAAAACTCAAACTCAAACACAGCTGAATGACCAGAAAGCCTACCTCAGCACAGGCAATGACTCACAGAAGGTATGGTTGGAGAGACACAGCACATGGCACCACTTCTGCTGCAGGCAGCTCCATCAGAGGAGAGTCTCTTCCCAGACTTAGTGGGAGTCTTGAGCACACTACACCCCTTGCAGGCAAGGCATCTCCATCTGAGAATGTCTCAGCACTCTCAACTGGAGAGTCTCAAGCATACCACACAACTTGCAGGCAGCTCCATTGGAAAGTCTCTCAGCCCCAAGCAGTTGCTTTCCACTTAAATAGCTTTATGGTGCAGTCTTGCAACCCTTTCCTGGTTTGCTGACTTCCTGAGTCTCTTGAATTTCCTTCCTGCACTGCCCTCCCTGGAAGGGATGTTTATTTCTAGCTGATATGGCTTCTTGAAAACCCTGACCCTCCTTTCTCTCTTTAATTTGGAGGAAATGTACCACACAACATATGACATTATGTAGGTGCTGGGAAATCTAACTCTTTTAAACAGACTTTTCAATCAAGTGCCTTTAACCACAGAGGAATGTCCCCAGCCCACGATAATTAGTTTTAGTGCTGTTTTACAGTAAAACAAATCAGCATCTTCTACCATATGGAAATAAGTTATAGCCACACTAGAATTCTACATCCCATGTTAATGTATGTTCAGCCTTTAAAACTGACAGCACTTATGTAACTAATAGCTGAGCTCTGTGTAGACCCAAAGGGTCTGCAGTACACCTATTTACACCTCCAGCCATACTGAGCATTCAGAGAATTCCATTTATGCTGTGTGGTCACTCTCGCCCATGAAGAAACAGACTGTTGGCAGAAGGAATCAACAGGGTATTGCTGTCGGTGTCTGGAGCTGAGTTCCTCCTGGAACCACACTTCATTACTGACTGAAATCAGTAAGGCTAGAACATGTGGGGTCGGGACTCCTGCCTAGAGCTCAGTGTGACTGCTAAGTCTGAAGTATCCTGCTATCAAAACACATTCACACCTGACCACTCCATCTCCTGGGTCTGCATTCCAGGGCAAAACAGAGTGGAATACCCATTAGATGCATGGATGTTTGAAGGAAAGGAAGTGATCTGAGTGAGCTTTCCTGTGAACGTTGATTCTAGTCCTTTCACACTGATGTTTTCTCCAACTTTGGTCACATCATGGTGATTAGTAACATGAATTTCTTTTCCTGACTAATGGGGACACTACTACAACCTTGATCCATATTTTTTTTCAGTTACATAGATAATTAAAACAATTTTTTTAATTATTCCAAAAAACATTTTGAGCACATTCTGTTTTAGAGAGGAAAAAACCCCAACTTCTTGGTCACAGTTTAGGTAATGTAGTAGTGAGTTTAGGTAATGTAGTAGTGAATATTTAAACTGGATCAGTAACAGAATCAACATCCAGAATTGTGGGGAGGTGGATTGTCGGAGATCCCCAAGCCGTGGGAAAAGCAGCTTGATGGTTATAAATCTCAGAGTAAACTGTGAAGGATGGAGGTCCCTCAGCGCTCTCTCTCTCTCTCTCTCTCTCTCTCTCTCTCTCTCTCTCTCTCTCTCTCTCTCTCTCTCTGATATTTATCTTTTTAAAGATTTGGCCTTCTGCACAGATACACATTCAGTAATTCCCTGGTTGACATTTTCTTTTCTCCGATTCTCATACAGTTTTCTGACCTTTGAGTAACTGCTGGAAGGAGGTTGCTCATCCGCACTATGTGTGTCTCTCAGAGTGATGGGGAATGGCAAGATGTCAGGAAGCGGGATGTGAGGAGCTCTGTCTGCATTAAAAGCTTCTAATTCTGGCACAGAATATAAGTGAAGGGTGAGCCGGGTGGCCAATTAAGAGGTGCCCAGCCTGACTCTAGGGACATTTTGCTGAAAGACATGTTACAGCCATGTCATTTCCACTCTGCCTGTCATGGTGCCTCTTAATTCCCAGGGAGAGGTACACAGAGAGAAGGTGAAGGAGGGAAGGAACTGTACTACATGAGAAGAGAAAGCGTCTACTTAAAATGACGCTGTGCATTGGGCAGACCAGGGGCTTAGGATGGTCATCACAGAAATCACAGAAGAGCTTATCCCCAAGGGTGCTGTGAGAACAGTGGTGGAAGTGAAGTGCATCTCATGTCCATATGGTACAATCTATGCAATAACTTCTCTGTGGAGCACTCACTCCTGAGGTATTCAGTCAGAAACCTTATAGATCCACCTATCAGGAGGATCTTGAAGTGATGGAACCAGGTGAAACAATGTACACACTCTAACACCCTGTCTTTACCAGTTTCTAGACTTCCAACTTCCTAGGCTGGTGTACAAAATCCTCCAGCCATGTTTCTTAATACATAGCTCTCAATGGACCTAAACAGTCAGTGTGTGTGTGTGTGTGTGTGTGTGTGTGTGTGTGTGTGTGTGCCAGTGTGCACATAGACATGCCATGGAGTGTATGTATAGGTCAGGACAACTTTGGGCATCAGTCCTTACCTTTTACCTTATTTGAGGCATGGGCAGGGTATCTTGTTGCTCCCTGTTACATGCCCAGGCTATCTGGTCTATGAGCTTCATGAAGTCTCTTATCTTTACCTTCCATCTTGCTCTAGCATTGGGATTACAGACATGTAGTACTCTGCCCAACTTTACATGGCTTCTGTGGTTCGAAAGTACTCTTGCTTGTGCTGAAAGAACTTTATCCACTGAGCCATCTCTTTAGCCCTGGCTCTTTCACTGTGCTTTCAGCTCTGGCACATTCTTGTTGCACACCATCCTCACTTCTGCTTACAAGTCTCACAAGGCAAAGTGGAAGCTGACGAGTTCCTAGTAGAGTTAGCTCAGGATGAGAGCCTAGGAGGTAATGGATGATGGAGATTTTTGAGATAAGCAATGCAGATCTTAATAGGGATCTATTTCTGCCAGGAGAGAAGGGGACACACTTGTTTCTTTCAAGAAGCAGGTGTTTGAAAATAAGCATCTGTGTCAGCTAGCTTGGGTCAAGTGTCTGATGAGTTTAGAGCATGCATTGTGTTGTTTCAGGCATGCCTATTATTGAAGGAAGCTCTTTCTTTTCATAAAATTATTTTGTTCTATGTGTGTGAGCATAGCATACGTGATGTGGAGCTTCTATGCGTGATGTATGCATGTGCTTGTTCTCATGCAGCACCTCATGCTCTCACCTTTGGTGCCCTGTGGGGTCACCTGCTAGACAAGAAAATTAGGTGTCCATCATTCACCTGCCTCTTTTTCATTCTGATGGAATCTCTCGCTGATTCCAGAGCTTACTGTTTGTGACCCCCTATGATTCTCTGGTCTCTGTTCCCTGCAGGACTGGAGTTATACACCTGTGTAAGCATGCCCAGCTGTTTATGTGAATTCTGGAGATTTGAACTTGGCACTCTTGGGCCCCCTGAGGCCTTCGTACTTGTACAGGAAGTTCACTTAACCACTGAGCCTTCTCTATAGCCCTCTGTAGAATTCTTAGTTGAATTTTCTGAGGACAGAAGAGCTAAATGATCTCCAAGTGGATAAAAGCTTGTTTCGTGAACTCATAGGTACTCATTCTGGGAGTGTGTAGAGATTAATGACACCAGCTTATTTCTCCATATTCATCACAAAGATTTCCGATCAATGTGCATATATCATGAAATGCTATTTGGAAAAGAACTGGTTGAAATAATCACCACTTAGTAAATTTAGAAATGTAACATTCAGTCCATATGTGAAACACACAGAGATGTTAAAACAACATCTTAGCTGGGATTTTTCACATTACCGATGTTTGTATTAACCTGGAGTTTCCCACTCCAGTTAATTTCCACCATAGATACTTCAACCCTTTCAGCAGGAACAACTGAGACTGAGGAATACTAGTTCATGAATATCCTGGCCATCTAGGTGCCTGTGTGAACATGGGATGATACACTATAAATAAATAATAAGTTAGGCCACAGCTCTTAGAAAAACAACACCATCCTTGCCACAATGACCACCACCAGCTAAACCCCAAATCTCTTCTGCTCCAGGACCCTTTTCTATCCCTTCATCCCCATCATCACTGTCAAGCTTGATTGATACCTCTAGGTGTTCAATTTGTTAATGTTTTGCACATGTGATTTCCTCTCCAGGAACTTTATGAGACAGTAGTTATTAGCACTTCAGTAACTGCTAGTATTCCAATTTCTGAAGCCAAAGTTCAGAAGAATCCAGCTGTCTAAAAAAAGACACACAGTGTTGTAGTGACCCCACCAGACCTTAAACTAAAAATATACAGAGTTTTACTTTTGTCCTTAGCTTTTAACATAATGGCTAAGCACTATCTATATTCTAGAAATTGGCATAGAAACTAAGGATTTGTTAATGAATAAAGGCAGCAACTCTTAAATAAACTATGATGTCTTGTGATAAGGAGAAATATAGAGAAAAGTGAAGACCGACCTGAAGGCAATATTTATGAAGAGAAGACAGAAGCCTTTTAGAGTACTGAATACGGCCTCACTGAGTTTGGCCCTGCTATTTCTTGATGTATCTCCATCTCAGAATGTGCTGAAACTCTCACATGTGTGGACCTGTGCTCACAGCTAAAGTCTTCAAACATTCCCTATGTCCAGAGACCAGAAACCCTGTCTTATGAAGAAAGCCATTCTGTTTTTATTGTTAGTTAAATTTCATCTTTTCCATTCCTCACTTGCCTTGGGATGGAGATGTATATGCCTGTAGTATATTGCATGTGTACAGTGTGTGTTACAGTGTGAATATATTTTGTTTATATGATTGTGGTAAATATGTGAGACATTGTGGGTGAGTGTAAGAATTTGTGTGAGAATGTAGGTGTGGGAGCGTATATTTGTGTCTGGGCATGTATGAGTGTGTAAGGCCTGTCCGTGTGTAACATAGGCACCATCTCTGCATGGTGCTATTAAATCCAAGATGTTGTAGTAAGCCAAACACCGCTGGGATGAATCTCCAAGCCAGGCACAATTTGGGGAGGAAAGTATTTATTGAAATAACAGATCCAGGGGAAGTTCCACAAATGAAGGAAAAGGCTGGCCCCCTTTCATAAATCCAAGCAGAGAGACAGAGCCAGCACCAGCAGCTGGGGGAGGAAGGAAGAGGGTTTCCTTCCCTCAAGCTTCCTTATATCTAGTCCCCTTCTGAAAGGCCCACCCAGTCGGGGAAGGGCTCACTTTGGAGAAGGGACCTCCTCCCTTTTCCCAAATCCCAAAAGGATTTTGTCAATCCTTCCTGCAGGCAAGCTCAAAGACCCACCCAATATTATTCTGGATTATTACACATATCAGGTTGACAATAAATTTAACCATCACACAAGACTAGAGCACATTTACACTGTAACATGGACATTTGTTCCTGTCAGAGTGACAGATGTTACTGCCTCTCTGTCACTGTTTACATCTCATCCTCAGTTGTAGATCTGTGCACAGAGATGAAAATTAAATATTTCATAAATTGTTTAAATGCTGTTCTACCTTGGTAACAACAACTTTCCTATCATTTAACATAGCCATACATGACTAACAACAGATACCATGTAACATGAAGTCAGATCAGCCTTTGGGAAATACCATTATGACTTATTCTGCATGACCCTGATAGTTGACTTAACACTTTCTTTCTGTTTTAATTAGTAGTAGAGATTTTATTCATCTTTAGCCTATCATCCCTTTCTCTGTCTCTTATATTTAATATTAACTAAATAATCAAGTCTCACCTTGTAGTGAGTTGCTCAGTTATAATCTAGGAGAAAGCACAGTAGAGATATTAACTTTTTAAAAAATCTTTTTTCAGGTGACTAAAATGTTGGGTGTTTTTTTAAAAAATATGTATATTTCTGATGTGTGTCTTGACCTGGCACTTACTCAGCAGGCCAGGTTATCCTCAACCTCACGACTTTCTTCCTACATCATCCCTGTATGCTGGGGATATAGATGTGAGCCACCATGCCTGGTTCATGTGTTACTATTTTAAGTGAATGTAACATTTTTTTTTCTTTTAAGAATGTGAATGTAGTAGGTGTGGTGTGTGTATATGTGCAGTGTATGCAGGTGTGTTTGCATTTCCTTGTACCCCAAGCACAGACATGCAGAGGTCAGAGAAGGTCAGGTGTTCTCCTTTATCATTCGTCCACTTTGTTTCCTTGAGCCAGTCTCCTGATAAACCTGAAGCTGCTATTTTCAATCAAACTGACTGACCAGTGAGTCCCAGGAATTCTCCTTCTCCCTCCCACAGTTCTGAGGAAACAGAGGACATGACAATGCCCAGGTTTTTATGTGGGTACTAGGCATCAAAATCAGACGTTCTCGGGCCTTTGTGCTTGTACAGCAAGAGCTCTGTTGTAGTCAGTCACATGTCACTGGGATGAATCTCCAAACTAGGCACAATTTTGGGGAGGAAGGTATTTATTGAAGCTATCAGATCCAGGGGAAGTTAAGGAAAAGGCTGGCTCCCTTTTATAGAAGCAAGCAGAGAGAGAGAAACAGCACCTCCAGGAGCAAGCAAGCACACTCCAAAACTAGCAAACAAAAGAAACTCCAGGCTTGAGCTCAGACTGCTTTTTGCATATGTATAGCTAGAATTCCAGACTCACCCCAGAAACACCTTAGGGCTGAACCCTAGGATCTGGCCAAGGTGACACACCTCCTCCAGCCAGAACTGGCTGGAGACAATTTAAAATTATAATAAACTTTTGAATCTATTGGGGGACATTATTCAAACTACCATAAGCTCTTACCTGCTGAGCTATCTCCAACCTAAATACCACAACTTACTTTCTACAGCATTTTCAGTGGCAAATGAAACCCCCATGAGATTAAGGTGGCAAAAGTGTTAATTCATATAGACACTGCTGGAGATAGCTGAGTGATTTTAAAAGAAACAAAACTCACATGTTACATTATTATTGCTTGAGAACAGTTTTTAAAACCAATTTTCATTCTCATAATGATCATCAAAGAAGCTGATGATCAGATGGAGATAGGATGATCTCTCTGAATAGGGAGGGATGATGAGGAAAATCAAAATAAGGGCATTTTTACCATGTTAAGGCAATCATCTGAAAATGCTTCATATCAGAAAGCCGGGCTGTTTGCTGGTTAATGGTACTTATAGGGCCTGTGATAGGAACTGTTTTCATAAATAGCAAATTATAATAATAGACCAGGAGTCACAAAACCTGTTTCATCCTCAATTCTTAATAGCACAGAGTGTATACATAATCTCCTGGGTAAACATTCACCCTTTTAAACCCATAGTTTTCTTTCTTTAACAACATATTTTAAACAAGTTCTGTATTTTTAAAAGTCACTTTACAATAACTTCAGTAAAATCTGATAATTCAAAACAAGCAGTGAAAAGCAATAAAGCACAAACACCAGGAACCATCTTCAAAGGCTTTATAATTACAATTTTTTATTATGAAATGAAAACTTGACATAATTTTGAAACCTAATTACTTTCTCTGAGCAATTTGTTGAAGCCATTTTCCAAACTTTTATATTGATTCTTGGTTGGAAATTTAAGTGTCTCCCATAGGCACCTGTGTTTGAATACTTGGTCCCCCACTAGTGTGTTGCTGTTTGGGAAGGTTGTAGAACTTTTGGGAGGTGGAGCTTTGCTGGGAGAAGTGGGTAACTGGGGACAGGCTTTGAGGTTTGATAGCTGTAATAGTTTAAATGTGAAACGTCCCTCATAGCCTCATGCGTTTGTGAATAAACCTCATACTTAATCTTCACCTGGTAATGCCTTTGTCAGGTGAGTCACTGAGGGAGGACCTGGAGGTGTTAACAGTCTACCCCTGCTTGTGACACCTAACATGCTCATTCTTTCTATTTCCTCCCTGATGCTGGAGATAGGATGCCCCCTCTATCCCACCCTACCCCTAGCTGTTAGTTCTGCCATGCTTTCCATGCCGCAATGAAATTTCTCCTCAACACTGTAGCCATGAATTAACCCTTTCCTTCCATGAGCTGCTTCTGGTCAGGGGTTTTGTCCCAGCAACAAGATGGTAACTGCTGTAATAGCCAATTCCCACCTTCTGTTCACTCTCTTCTTGCTTACTGCAGGTGACATGAGACACACCACCTCTGATTCCTTCTGCCATGTGTTCCCTGCCGTCATGGACTGTATCCTTAAGATAATAGAAAATAGACTGTTGCAGTCAGCATTCTTGTTGCTGCACAGAAAGAACCCAAGCAAAAGCGGCTTGTAGAGGAATGGGTTTATTTGGCTTACGGACTCGAGGGGAGACTCCATTCTGGCAGGGAAAACGATGGCATGAACAGAGGGCTGGACATCACCTCTGCCACAGCACTGCAAACAGCGGCAGGAAGGTGTGCCAAACACTGGCAAGGGGAAGCTGGCTTATAACCCCATAAGCCCGCCCCCAACAACACAGCTTCATCGAGGTTGTAAAACCCAAACTGCCATCAGCTGA
>PVHP010012567.1:0-42740 GCA_004024765.1 Zapus hudsonius
AGAGAGAGAGAGAGAGAGAGAGAGAGAGAGAGAGAGAGAGAGAGAGAGAGAGAGAGGATGGATATGTCTGGAATATTTCTATAAATGTTTTATAACTACACACACAATTTAATTTTTGCCCCTCTGTCACATTATGGAAGTTAAGCCTTCATTGTCTCACATGTAAGACAAGGAAAATAACCCTATTGCAAGAAAAAAAAATACTTAGCCCAGTGTTCAGCAAGTAATGGCCATTTGAGAGAAGCTAATTACAAAAATGCTCTTATCTGACATTCCACTCTGTCTTTCAAGAGATTAGCTAAAGCAAATTCTTGCCTTATCTGGAAATTCCCTTTTACTATGTCTTTGGTGAATTCAGACATTTCTACCTGCTTATGTGAGAGAAACAGACTAAATGTGAGTCCAGCCTCAGGGACCACTGCTACTTAGGATGAATGGAGTGGGCACAGGTGTGCACACACCTCACACTGAGAGCAGCAAGGCAGGGATGGAATGAAGGTGTTCTATATGGAACCATTTCATTCGCACTGCACTAGGAGGTGGGCTTCCTCACTGCCTCCATTTGACAGAGGATACTGAGCCCCAGCAGGGCAGCAGTGGCCTGAGGTCACAGAGCTGGTGGGTGTGCCTCAGTGGGATGCAGAAGCAAGCAGCATCCTCACTGTCTCCTGGGACTCTGCTCTTCCACCCACCTTGTTCCTGTATAGATTTCTCCAGTTTCTGCTTTGGCAAAAGTTGTGAAAAACACAGAAGAGATATATGACGGCGAATATCATGTCTGCTTCACAGGGCATCTACTGAATTATTTACTAAAAATAGAGCCCTGGAGCCATTTGCACTGGACAACAGCTCACTGTCAGCTGAGCTGGAGCAGACAGAGCTGTGCAGGGAGCAGATCCCTGGTTTCCATTGTCTGAGCCCCACCGGTACTGCCAAGCTAGAGGACAGACACAGTTCCCTCTGTGCCACCAGGCTGGTTTCTTAATGTTTGTCAAAATAACAGAACAGTCTCTTCCCTTTGAATTACACTAAGGAATGACTCGTGTGGCTTAAAACCTGGCCTTCCATTGATACTGTGGGGCAAGTGGTGGAAAAAATGCTGAGACACCTTTGTAAGCATGCTTAGCTAAACTTCTGCATAGCCAAGGTAAGCAGGGGAGGGAGTTACAAGACAGATACCAGGGGTGGATGGGTGAGGCCAGAATAATGATCTTTGCAATTTAATCTGATGATCAATTTTAGCAGTATTGAGTAGTCCTTTCATTTAAGTGGACTAGGGTCCATTTATTTCCATCACTTCTGTTTTTTGTTGTTGTTGCCTTTAACAATAGCTCAAGAAAGCCTCCCACCTTCCTGATACCCCCGAGCTGACCAAGGGGACAAAGTATCTCTAGGTGAAGAAGGAAAGGTGAAGGCCAAGGACCTGTTCACCCTCTGCAGAGGACATCGAGCCATTCATCTCCATTTCCAGTGGAGCGCACCCAGGAGGAAGTGGTTCTGTGTTAAATTAGAAGCAACAAGAACTGCCTCCCGTCTCAAGCAGTTGCCGCATCAGATTATGCAATGTCTGTCCCTCTGGAGACCTTGAGGTTCAGAATGAGACATATCTGATCAGCAAAACCAGCTTCTAGAGCTATTTCCAGATGTCATCAATAAGTCCCTAAGATTTCCATGTTTCAGCAATATGAGTGTGTGTGCTCTAAATACTGATCCAGATCACCTCTCTCCTTTGCCCTCAGCTCAGGTTCCTTAGGTGAGAGAGGGTAAAATCCATAGCAGAAAGGTTCACAGTCAGCTTCCCTGTGTTTGCAACAAGATCCACTCATTCTGTTAAGGAATATAAGCAGTGTGTATTTATTTGTGCCCTTTCCCCTGTGTGAATGCTATGAAACCAACACAGTCTTTGTTGGATGTATTTTCTATTGGGTCAGGAATCCTGCTATGGCCTGGAAGTGTCCCCCACAGGCTTTTAAGTGAAAGGTTTGGTCCCCAGCCTTAATATTGTTGGAAGGGAGTAGAACCTTTCAGAAACAGGGCTTAGTAGAAGGAAGTCAGGCTACTGAGGGAGGGTCTCTGAAGGGGTACTTGGAGCCATGACCATTTCCTGCCTTCCAGAGAGGCTGCTAGGATGTAATTAGCTTCTGTCCATGTCCTCTTACCATGAGGTACTGTGTGTCACAGGCCCAAGGGTAGCTGGAGCCAAGTGACCGTGAAACTAGGATCCAAAACAAACCTCCCCTTCTTCTAGCTGATTTCTCTCAGGTATTTGTCATGGAGACAGAAAGCCCAATAATAGATCCTTCTTTTAAAGGGTTATGCTCTGAGGATAAAAAACCAATTCCAACAAAGCCATTTATTGCTTGCAAAATAAGGGAGTCAGAGCCGTATCACTCAAAACACAAATTCAGCTGCTCTCCCAATGTTAAAGGTAAAGTATGCCACTTTTTTCTTATTAGAAGATTGTAGGGCATTAAATGAAATGTATAAGAATCTTAGCACTTGGGAGGCTGAGGTAGGAGTTTGAGGCTGGCCTGGGTTACGAGGTGAGCTCAAGCAGTGTAAGACCTGTCTCAAAACAAAAACAATACAAGAAATGCACAAGGTAGGTAGATTTCGGATAGTCAGATTCAGCAAGGAAAACTTCAAGTTATCTAAGTTTAACTTGCAATGCAGAAAATTGACAAATCATTTTGTTCTAACAATTAACAAATTTTTTCAGTGCTTACTAGAAAACCAAGCTTTGTCTGACATCGTATATTTTATCTAATAATCCCATTAAGTGGGATTCTGGGCTTCTAGATCACACAGTGGCAGATACACACATACCCACATTTAGGAACAGGTAACATTCTTTCCTTGCAGCGTTCCTCACTGGAATGCATTGTGCTAAAGAGACCATCACCAAAGTCTTCCGCCTGGGATCACTGTGATATAAAGTTCAGCTTGCAGAATGACTCATACAGTTGCCAGACTCCCCCTCCCCCTACACAAACACTCAGGCAAAAGGAATCCTAGTTACTCGTGGCCTGGAACAAGAAGATGTAGATGGTGCCAAGTAGATGGAGGTCAGAAAATAGTTTTAATGAGAATTTATACCAAGAGAGCATAGGACTTGAGGATGACTCTGTCTTCCAGAGGCTGGCTGGAAGGTGATGTTTAGCTAAGATCCAGAATGCAGGAAGATTTATTTACTGGGAAGACTGGAGAGACCTAAGGACACAGGATCTCTGTCCTCTCCTGCTGCTGAGGATTACCTTGAACGACCTGCACAGCTCACAACACTCTAAAGCTCAATGCTGATTATCAATGTAATCAAATGTCTTTCCCTCCAACACTAGTTGTTCTATTATCCTGCTCAACTATAGGCATCACACCAAGACAGACTGTTCCAGACCTGGCTGGGAGCCCACAGGTGCCACGACCTCACACAGAAGGAAACCCAGCGGCAAGTCATTTAGTTCAAGGTGTCAACCTCTGACTTCCACAACACCAAGAAGGTCCCAACTGAATGCCTCCTACTCAACCATCTCCTTTCTGAATCACCTTTTCCGGCTGCCATATGAGATCATTCTAAACTATAATTTTGAGGATGTCTCCATTTATTAAAAGCCAAGGTGGTTTTACTTAGAGAATAAATCAATGTTTCCTCTGGGCAAGGGCACAGGTCCTCCAAGAGTTGGTCTGGTCTATATATCCAGCCTCTGGACCATTACATTCCCCTAAAACAGATGGTGCCAAACCACCAGGAAGTTTTCCACCTCCTGAAGCTCTCCTAGCAAGATGAATGTGCATAGACTTTCCATCACCTAGAATGACCTCTACCCTCTCTTTGGTGTACTGACTGTTTGAGAGTCCAAGTTTTGATTATGCACCCCATTCATTCTCCAAAGCAGGTCAGTTACTCCATGGTTTGTATTCCCATAACATCCTGTACATGCCTGCACAATGGGACCAAGTTTGTATTACTGATTATTACTATTTAGATCTTGAGGGCAGAGACAGTGTTTTCCTCACTTATTAATCCTGGAGACTTTTGCATGAGCACTGGCTGATATAATTACAGCAGTAGAAATTAGTGTTGTAATCTTGACTGAGTTTTCTTATATGGGGCAATTTCTAGAACCTGTTTCCATTTTAACTCTTTAAGGTTTTAAAAGCTATAACATATATATATATACATATACATACATATGTGTATATATATATAGTGTTTAAAACCCTATAAGGCCTATACTCTTAGCTCCATTTGACAGAAAACCAAGGCAAAGATGTAACAGGCTGGCCAAAGTAACCCAACTAGGAAAATGTTGGTTTTACATCAGCTGCAAAGTGGAAGCTTGTTCCCAATACTGGTGCTCAGGCTCGAGTAGGAACCACTGAGGGGGGATCTTTGGGGCTGGGACCCAGGGGATCCTATGTGGTTTTTATGTGCAGCCATGTTTGAGAATCACTGATACATACATGTTTTTTTAGAAAACTTCAACCAATGCTGAGGCAAAGAGCACTTGGGGGGAAAAGAACCCAAAGCTCTGCAGCCATAGCTATATGGGTTGATCAAACATGAGATCTAAAAAAAAAGGTATGAAAGTAGGAGGAGGATTAGTTGGAATAAAGGGATGGGAGGAGAGGGAGATAATGGAGGTGAATATTATCTATCATCTATCTATCTATCTATCTATCTATCTATCTATCTATCTATCTATCTATCTATCTATCATCTATCTATCTATCTATCTATCTATCTATCTATCTATCTATCTATCTATCTACCTACCTATCTATCTATCTATCTATCTATCTATCTATCTATCTATCTCCACTTGTGGTGGTTTAAATCAGGTGTGCCCCATAAACTCATGTGTTCTGAATGCTTAGTTCCCATCTGATGACAAGTTGGGAAGTGGAACTTTGTTGGTGTGTTTTGGAGAGTGGCCGTGGGCTCAGGGTTGTTATAGCCAGCTCATTCTTGCTGGAACTTGGATCATTTTCCTGCTTCTGTTCTCCACCTGCTGTGGCTGAAGTGAGGAGCAGCTTCTGCTCATGTATGCTTTCCCCTGCCATCGTGAAGCTCCCCCTTGAGACTGTATGCCAAATAAAAAATTTCTGGCATTAGTTGCTTTTGGCCTGGTGCTTTATCTCAGCAATAAGAAGGTAACTACAACAAACATGTGAAAAATAAATAAATATGGAGATATGGCTCAGTGGTTAAAGGCACTTGCTTGCAAAGTCTGATGGCCCAAGTTCAATTCCCCAGTAGCCACCTAAGCCAGATACACAAAGTGGCACATGTGCCTGGGGTTCATTTGCAGTGGCAAGAGGCCCTGGTGTGCCCATTCTTCCCCTCCCTCCTTACAAATAACTAAATATTTTAAATTAAATATTTTTACTATGTCTATCTCTATCTCTATATAGATTTATATATAGATATAGATATAGTAAAAATGGTTCTTTACAAAAATTAGTCATTAAAACAACCAACCAAAAAAAAAAAAGAAAGAAAACAACCAACCAAACAAACAAAGAAACAAAGAATGAGACCTGTATAGATGAGCAGGGTGCTAGGCCCACCTGACATGCACTCTTGCCTCCTTCCTGAACCCTGCAGAAAGGACCAGAGTTCTCTAGCTCCTGTGCCTGGAGGACCAGGAGTGGGAGGGGAGGTGGAGATGGCTCCTTTCCAGCCTGGGAGACTAGGGAGCTTCTCAGTGAGCTCAACGTTTATGAGCACACACACTTAATCCAGAGACAGATGGGGGTCCTGCTCCTCTCTCGCGCCATCTGCTCCTTTGCAAAAGAACATTCCCTTTCCTCACTGAGAATGTAAAGCACTGGAACCATTTTCCATGTGGTTGAAAGTTGTCAAATGGTAGAATTTGACCTTAAAAATATCCATCTGGTGACAGTGTGACAGGTGTTGAGTTATGCGGCAGGGGTGACAGCGGCTGGCCAGGGAAGGAGAGACCAGGTGCAGGAAGAGTACATCAGGGTGGGGAAAAGAGGGCAAGAGGGACTCACCTGGCAAACATAAAACACTGAGAAAAGGGCCATGATGTTTTGTATCAGTTGTCAACTTGACAAGACCTAGAATTGCCTGTGAGGAATTGTGTAGATTAAGTTATCCTCTGGGCATGCCTCTGATGGAATATCCTGATTGTATTAGTCGAGGTGGGAAGATCCACCATTCTATAAACTGTATAAAAAGCAGAAAGAAAGCAGATGAAAGCCAGCATTCATCCCTCTCTGTGTCCTCACAGTAGATGAATGTGAACAGCTATGCTTTGTGTTCCTGCCACCATGAGGACTGTAACCTGGTACTATAAGCTGTAATAAACCCTTCCTCCCTTAAGCTTCTTGTTGCATCAATGAGAAGGTAACTAAGACAGAAACTGTTGTGGTGAACAAGGAGGCCTCTTAGCACAGGCTGTGAAGAAGTCACGTGACCTTGGCTCAGCTCCTTATAACTTCTGTCACTTTGGGTAAGATTATTAACCTCATTGAGCCTGTTTCTTCACATAGAGTTTAAATAATATTCTCATTCTTTTTTTAAAATTTATTTGTTTATAAGAGAGAGAGAGAGTGAATATGGCTGTGTCAGGTCCTCTTGCTGCTGCGAACTCCCGACACATGAACCACATTATACATCCAGTTTATGTTGGTGCTGGGGAACCAAACTCTGGCCAGTAGGCTTTGCAAGCAAGTGTCTTTATCTTCTGAATCATCTTCCCAGACTTTCATATTTAGTTTCAATAAATACCTCCCTGATATGTAGTGAGGATGAAGAAATAAACTTATCAGCCGGACATGATGGCGCATGCCTTTAATCCTAGCACTCAGGAGGCAGAGGTAGGAGTATTGCCATGAGTTCAAGGCCACCCTGAGAATACATAGTGAATTCCAGGTCAGCCTGGGCTACAGAGAGACTCTACCTCGAAAAACAAAAAAAAAAAAAAAAAAAAAAAAAAAAAAAAAAAAAAAAAAAAAAAAAAAAAAAAAAAAAAAAAAAAAAAAAGAAACTTATCTATGGTAGCTAACACTTATAAAGGATAAGCATATATGTATGTAACCAATTCAGTCAATCTCTCAACAGCCCTAGACACTAAGGTCTATTACTGTGCCCATTTTATAAACAAGGAAACCAAGAATAGACAAATAGGGTGACTTCCCCAAAGTCAGACAGGTAATATGTGGCCAGGCCAGATTTTAAACAAAGGTAATTTAAAAAATAACAATAAATAAACTAAGGTAATTTGACCCCATAGTCTAGGATCTACTCAGCGTACTAGGTTATGCTCAAAACCCTCCATAGGATTAGCAGGTAAAATAAAGATGTGGCAACAGATGAAAAATAGAAATGTCAGCATCCTGAGGTTACGAGGGAGTTTCCTGTCCCCTCGGATGACAGAGTAGGATTTAGACCTTGATGTACTTTCTCCCTTTGCTTTGCTTGTCCTGGCTTCATAGAGGAAGCCTTGTGTCAGGATACAAAGGGCACCTTTTGAAGTCCTCAGACCACTGGGGGCATCCCTGAGTCAGCACGCAGAGAGGGCAGGGACGCAGATTGTCTACCCTCCTCTCTCAACTCAGCCAGTGAGGGCAGCTCGTCCAATTTCTCAGATTCCCAAGCCCCAGCATTTTAGAAACCCGGCATTTTATCTGTGTCGACAATCAATAAAAGCTTTTAAGAATAGATTTAGCTCCTGTTCTGGAGAGCTCTGAGTGTAGGTGAGCAGAGTTAAGAATATAGGGAAAAGTTAATAACCTGAAACTATTGTTCACCTAATTTGTTTTCACACATATAGTAGATATCAGTCAGAATGGCACAAAGGCAATGTTTATTCTAAACGACCATCTTTCTTTAATGTGCTGTTCCTGTTTCATGAATGAATTAAATTATATTACTGTGAAGAGCAGTATCTCAACCTCCAAGCATCAAGCATCCTTTCGAATGTTCGGGCTGTATTAGATGCTTGTCTTATTGCTGGCACAAATACCTTGCAAAGACAGCTTAGGAAAGGAGGGGTATAGTCAGCCCATCATGGCAAGGGATTGGGGGAGACAAGGCGGCAGGAGTGTGAAGCACCTGGTCACATTGCATCTGCAGTCAGGAGGCAGAGAAAAATGAATGCTGGTGTTAGATTAGCCTTCTCTCTCTCTTATGATACATATATATATAGAGAGAGATAGAAAGAGAGAGAGAGAGAGAGAGAGAGAGAGAGAGAGAGAGAGAGAGAGAGAATTGGCATACCAGGACCTCTTGCCACTGCAAATATGAATACTGGGGAATTGAACCCAGGCCATCAGGTTTTGCAAGCAAGGGCCCCTAACAACAGCTGAACCATCTCTTCAACCTGCTTTCTCCTTTTTAAAAATACAGGCCAGGACCTCCCAACCCATGGAACGGAACCACCCCCATTTAGGGTGGGTTTTTCCACCTCAATTAAATCTAGAAAATCTCTCATAGACAAGCCCAGGGATTTGTTTCTATGGTAATTCTAAATCCTGTCAAGCTGACATAAAGATTAACCATAATACTGGCTTTAACATTTCTCGCTGCTTCAACCAAGCACAATGTTTGTTTACTAGGCCTCCTTACGTGTAATTTCTTCAAAACTACTGTCCCACTAAAGGCATGTCATAACAAGAAAATCCAGGCCAGGATCAATACGAAAGGCACCCTACATCACCTGATATACTGGTTCAAAGAAGAAGCCCATTTTTCTAGATTTTTCTGTTATGAAAACCGATAGTAGATGGCACCCCACCAGCTTCTGGCTTCATCAGTCTGTCAGCATCTCCACCAATATGCATCAACCACACATTCTTTTCGAGAACCAAGGTATCTTTGTAGCATCAAAAATAAGGAAGTTAATAATTTGATCATATATTTGGACATGCATGCAAGAAACCTATACTTTAGAAAACTTTTAAATAAGGAAAAAGCAAGAGTCCCAACATAAATAACTTACACTATGTCATGGAGGTCAGAAAGCACACTACTTATCTTTGATTAAGGTCATCAACTAAAATGAGTTCTCAGAGATTCTGAAGAAAGTGTAAGCACTTAGTGGAGAGAGGCTGCATCTGTAGTCATAGGCCCTGACTCACTCACTGTCTCCTCAGGGCCACAGTCTACTCACTTAGAGTCAAGTCATCTCTGGCAATCCTCCTTCTCCAGGAAGGTTGAGCTAGCACTTAAGGGGGAGGTGACAAACGCAGGCACTGGAGCATTACTGATCTGATGAGAACTCAGCCAGCCCTGTAGCTCATTATACAGCCTTGGGCCCATCAAACCTGAGCTTCGAACTCCTTGACAGGAAGACCAGTGCCCAGATTGATTTCACTTCCCTTCTAGCATGCTACTGTGGTTTAGATGTGATGTGTGATTCCCAGTACTCCTCGGTGATTAGAGTGTCCCCAGGGTGGTGCTGCTTGCAGGTGGTGGAATTTTTGGTAGGGCCTAGTGGAAGGCCCTTAGGTTATTGAGAATGTGTCAGTTTCTTTCCACTCATGGCTCAAGACATAATCGCTCACTCCCTTATGCAGGCCACCATCTACATCTGCCATAGACCTTCACCTGAATAAATTTCATGGAAATGCCATGGCTTTGAATCCCCAAATGATGAAGCCAATAACACGTTTTTCTTCATAAGAAGCACATGTCAGGTATTTCAGTATAGTAATGACAAGCTGACTAATGCATATGTCTGCCTGAACTGAGGTTGGACAATCCAACAATTTCGTAGTTCCGATTCCCTTGACGCTAGAATGTAGAGTATCACATAGACCTGGTGACTGAAGCAAGGTAGATTTACAAGGTGAAAGTCAAGCCAGGCCAGTGTTTATGCTCAAAATTCTACCAACCATAGCATGATTTTTATTCTATTACATTTTTTAATTAACTTGCACTATTAGTAACTAGGATATAAATTTCAAGAGGCAAGGTGCTGGTAATCTATTCCAGTTCCTATCTTCCTCACCTTCCTGATGGAGGCAGAAGTGACATCCCTTTGGACAGGCCAGTCTCAGAGTCTGATGTGAGAATTATTCCCGAGGCCCCAGCCTGCTCCTCCACCCCCTCAAAGAGTCTGTAAGCACCCAGTTTCCAAATTAAACACTGTCTTTCTTAAAATAACAGAGTGGCTTCTATTTTCTTTAAGCTGACTGAGTCTAGAATGTTGCAAATCTCCATCCTTCAGAGTGGGTATAAGTTCCAAGAGACTCAGGGGAGACAGCAGAGCCCAAGTTTAAGAACATAAGCTCTGCTTCCTGGGCTTGAATACTAGTCTTGTCTTTTTCTTGCTTTGTAAATCTTGGGCGATTTCCTTAATCTCCAATTCTTACATAACCTAGTTACTATAGGATTACATGAGACAATCTATGTAGAATCCTTGCTGAAATCCTCAGTTCCCTAGTACAAGCTCAATAAATATTAGTTTCTTCTTGCCTGAGTTCCTACACAGCTCTCTGCACACTGTTACAAACACTTATCACATTCTATTGATTAGTACTCTTTGAGTATAAACCCAGAGAACTATCAATATAACATGTGAATAAAAAACATATTCATATGACAAATTCCAACTAAGGTGACTTGGGAGCAGCCTTAAAGGAGAACTGAAAAAGGATTAAATAATTCAATGAAAACACAATAGTCTGTATCTATCATATACTCTGTGGTGGAAACCCAGTCTGAAAGCAGGTGGTCAGTGTGGAGCTGCTGGCAGAGGCAGAGTTGGACAGGCCTGTTCTGGACACTTCGGGATAGAAGAAATCTTGGTTGAGCAAGGTTATTCCTGCTGGGGGTGAGTCACACATAGGAGGCCATCATGATGCCATCATCTGGCTCCCTATTTTGTTATCTGTATGAGCCAATGTGCTGGACAGACCAGTCAACTTGACAGTTTCATTTCTTATTGCAAATTAATAGATGGTCTCCCTGATTAGTATAAATTTAGCTTTCCATGTACTTGCTTCCAGGCTAATAAGGCACTGATTTGCACTTCCATTCAGTCTCAGAGATGCAGCTATTATTGTGTTTTAGTGAGTCCTAATTGGATTTGTATTAATATGAAGAACAATCAAATGACTTGGTTAATATGAGCCCATCTCTGAGTGACCATTTCTTTGATCACTGCTGCACCCGGCTGTGAATGAAGCTCCTGTGCATGACACATTTACCAAGTTACCTGCTGCCTGTCTCTAGGGAACCTTCAAACTGGAACACCCAAACTCTACGCAATCATCTGTTTTCACATCTATGAGTTCCTGATATGAAATGATCATTTTTGGCCATCTTTTTCTCCAAACTGTCCAACTGAGTGTCAGGCACATACATAGTTGATATATAATAAATATTTGATGAAGGAATCCATAAACAAGCGGATGTGTCCTTCTACAAAAAATCTTTCAAAACCCCATAGAAACAAGATGAAAAGAAAACAATTCCAAGAAGAGATGAATCACGGGCTTAAATATTCTATCATGACTCTTAGAAAATGCTTAGAGCTAGCTGCCGATATTCTAACATGTTTGGGTACACACACACACACACACACACACACACACACACACATTTTATATATATATATATATATATATATATATATATATATATATATATAATGGTATCATACATTTGCTTTAAATAACAAATTACCACAATGACCTCAGTTTACATAGGCCAGAAGTCCAGGCATCCCATGACAAAGCTAGCCTCTCTGTTGGGCAATTATGTTACTACGAGAGAACTAACTCACCTTTGGGAGACACTCAAGGTTATCCAAGAGTCCCAAATTATTTTGGAATTGAAAAACCCGATTTCATCTGTTTCCACTTTAGACTATGTGTTTTGAAATGTCTTAATGAGTCTATTTGCTCAGGAAAGTATCATATTTCTATAGGTTTTCTAGCAAATGCTCCAGCTCAGGGAAGGATACAGGAGGCGAGGAGAATTGTACCAGAAGTGTTTCAACTTAGAGCCTGGAATTCATGCCACAGGCTTTTACTGTAGCTTCTTAAAAACGAATGCCTACCTGAAAATTCTGAAGTTGGAGCTGGGGAGGTGACTCAGCTGTTTAAAGACACTTGCTTGTAAAGCTTGTGGGCTGTGTTCAATTTCCTAGCTCCCACATAAAGCTAGACACCAATGTACACAAGCACCTGGCATTTGTTTATAGAGGCAAGAGACCCTGGCTGCCCCCCCCCCACGTTCAAATAAATACAAATGTTTTTTAAAAATTCTGGAGTTACTTTATTCTGTTTTCCAGTTCCCCTTGAAAGCACTAACTGACTGGATGATGGCAGATGATCCATTCCTCAAAGGCAAGGACACAGCTCATCTATCTCTGTACACCATGCATGCAGTCTACCATGAATTTCAGCACCCAGAATGCTCTAGAAATTTGAGAATTTCAGATGAAAACAAACAAAATACATAACCCAATAAAAACAATTGTCAATAACAAAATCTTCGTGGTTCTTGCTGACTTGCAAAAAGCAAGGAAACGTTTAAATCAACTTCTTTCATTTTCTTTTATCTTTTCCTTCTCTTCTTCTCCCTCCTCTTTAAGTAATAGTAACCTAAAATTCCAAGAGACTGCTCTTTTCTTTCTTAGAAAATAGATACAAAACAAAAATATCATTCTGCTCATTAAAAATAACTTGAGGTTGAGCCTGGCGTGGTGGCGCACGCCTTTAATCCCAGCACTTAGGAGGCAGATCACCATGAGTTCAAGGCCACCCTGAGATTACATAGTAAATTCCAGATCAGCCTGGGCTAGAGTGAGACCCTACCTTGAAAAACAAACAAACAAACAAAAATAGCTTGAGGTAAAGGCCAAGCCCAGATCCAGATGTACCAACAGAGACAATGAAGAGATTTCACTGCTGAGCCTATGTTAGGATAATTTTAATGTCAAACAGAAACCTTACAGAAAATAGGAAAAGACATGTGCTCTACTAATAGGTATGAAATTCAGCCTCTAGACTGAACTAAGTCATTGAGGAAGACCTACACAGGAAGATCCCATCCTGTCACTCATCGCCTATCCAGACAAGGAAGACCTCAGCTCTCCTGTGAAGAGGAGGAAGAAACAACCTTCAGTAAATTGTTTGTGGGGTGAGACAACCTCACTGTATGTGTGATTGGGACTACTCCCAAGTACAGGGAAGTCTGATCTTTTCTTATTGATTTCTATCAAGTCTTTAATTAGGAAACCAAATCATAGAGTTAGAATATGATGTCACTTGGAAATAAATTCCTCTTCCTATCATGCAATAAGAGATCGGTTTCTTTTTTGTAGTCCCATGGGAATGGTGTTGAGTTGTGCAAGAGAGAGGGCCCAAGGAGAAGGGAACTTGTCAGCTTAGGCTTGTTTTTAATAAGGAGGGTGATTGCACTCAGGCAGTGCTAAATCCAATACTTTAATTAAGAAATATGGACTATTCCCTGCATCACACTGGTGTCTGTCAATAACTCTTACTAACCAGGTGAGCTGGATTGAAAACACATCCCGTTGTTCTAAGGAGAAGCCTGTTCTCGTCGGTTCCCCAGCCCACCCTGGACTGCAGCGCGCCTTTCCCGAGGCTCCTGCAAGATGTGCTTGCATAGCTCTTCTGTGTTATGATGGCACAGCAATCAGTGTGCAGCCTATTGATCTGGGTGCAGACACTCACCTTGCCAAGCAAAGGGAAATAAAGTACAATTGGCTTACTTCATGGTTCTGCTGTTTACAAAGAAGATCAAGCAAAAGACATGACAAACAGGTCCCCAGACCAGGAATAAAAGCATGACGCTTCTACTTAGCTTCTGACACCTATCTCGCCTGCCATATGGTGGCAGGTTGGCATAATTTAAATACCAGAGGTCTTTGAGTTGCCTGGTCTTTCAGTGTAGGTGTTTGTTCAATTCACTAACAGAAGGTGCCTGGCATTGCAACCATTAAACATTAGGATCACTATCGCCACTTACTAATGAGACAGGATCAGATAAGACCAGAGAACAGATGTATGTTCTGTTTCAACAGCAAAGTGAATTTATGGATTTAAGCCTCTGAAATTATCTTTTTAAAAAATATTTTATTTTATTTATTTTTCAAGGAGAGAGAGAGAGAGAGAGAGAGAGAGAGAGAGAGAGAGAGAGAGAGAGAGAGAGAGAGAGAGAACACCGGGGCACCACCTTGTGGGTCTGGCTTATGTGGGTCCTGGGGAATTGAACCCGGGGACTTAGGCACCGGAAGCAAGTGCCTTATATGCTGAGCCATCTCTCCAGCCCTGAAATTATCTTATAAAAACAGAGCTAAAAGCAATATTCCTTAGTCACTTCATAGGAACAAAATGTTTGGGGGAAATGGCAGCATTGTGGCCATTTATACATACAGTCATTTCATTACAAGATGATAAATTATGAATACAGAGACAGTTTAATATTATTTTAACTGAAGAATATTCTGGTTGCCCTTGGCTTTAACACTAATTAATCATTTAATAATCACTGAGCATCTCATACTTGCCATGCACAATTTTAGTTATTCAGGTGTGAATCATCAGATTTCCGCCCTAATGACAATTATATGTCCCTGAATACTAGGTTTTGCATAAGCCTTATACTAACTAACTGAGGTCTATGAAGGAGTTAGTCACCCTTCAAGACCATCAACCTGCATATAAATATCTTGCTTTATCCTCTGGTCTTTTTCTTTTAACAAGATAAGTTAACATTTATCACTCTGCTCCTTGGCTTCCCAAGCAGTGCAGAATTTTGTAATTTAATCGGAGCCATAGAACTTTATTTTGTTCAATGTCACTATGATTGACAGATGATCTGTACTATTCACAAAGCATGCTCAATCAATTTTGGCAATCTGTTGCTTTCTATTTTATTGTCTAAACATAAGCAAGAATATAACTTCCACAAGTTCATCAACATATCCGTCCATTACCTGTCACTTGCTGGACCACCAGGCTTCCTTCCCCTGAGAGCATGCTCATTAGGCTCAGCCCTTCCATTTGTGTGCAGGATCTGTGTCTCCTAGACTCTATGAAAGCACAATGTGCCAACAATTCTCCCTTTCTATGCATCACTGAATCCTCCCTCCGCTGTGCCATTCCCACTATCACACAAATATGCCATCATGTTTCTTCCTTAAATAAATGCCTGCTTATAGCAGCTCATACCTGTCTGTAACCCCTGCACTGAGGTACAAGGACTGCCACAAGTTCCTGGCCCACCTGGGCTATAGAATTAGATCCTGTATGAAAACAAACAAACAAACAAACAAAAAAACCAAACAGTCCTCTGAACTCTATATTTTCTTCCAGTAAACTTTTCTAATTCTTATTCCTTCATTTCTTGAACCTTTACTAGATTTTCACCCCATCACTTCATCAAAATTGTTTCTGCCAGGTCCCCCATGACTTCCAGCTGCTAAATTCTGTCCAAGTCTCTGTCCTTATTCTCTTTTACCAAAACCCACTCCTCCCCTTTTCTTTGTGACAGCTTCTTCATCCGACCTCCTCTTTCCTCAGGTTTGTTTCCTTCTTTCACAGTAGCTGAAACTTCTCCTCCTTTTTCCTGTGTCAACACTGTGAAGACCTCACAGCTCACTCTTCAACCTCTATCCACACTTGTGCTTGGTGTCATTTTGTTCCGTCTCATAGCTCTTTGGACAGTCTATGATCTCCACATTTATATACTCTCTAATGACTTCTGAAATTGTATTTATAGTTTAAATTTCTGACTCATATCCAACTGCCTTCTTTACACCCCCATTTACATGTTTAACTTAAACCATGTAAATTTATAGCCTAAATTAAAAATTGAACTGCTTTATCTTCCACTGAAAACCTGTTCCCCTAACAGCTTTCTCAATCTCAATTAATGATAGCTTTTCCAATCACAAAAAACTATCATTCTCCATCTCTGTCTCTCTCCTTAAATAACAATCTGTATCTAATACATCCGCACACGCTATTAGCTCTACTTTCAACATATGTTCCAAAGCCAATCACTTCTTTCTAATTCCCCACCTGGCCATTCATCAGGTGTACACATGTGAGTTGTTCTCTCACCCTTGACTCTACAGACTATCTCAATGCCCCCACTGCTGCGAACTCAAGCCATGTTGAACACAATACAGATTTTCTGTATGTTCCTGTGGGCATCACCAGCATCCATGGCTCTCGGGCTGACAGGTAGCAGACGAGGTGCAGTGAGATGATTGGAGACTACACTTTCAGATGTGTGTGCTGCTCAAGTTCCCCTGATCCTTCCTACCAGGATGTGATCGGCAGCCCAGCCTATGCCCTGCATTTGCTGCTAAGGATGGAGTGCACCTCATGTTCCCCATTCCAGGCTGTGACCCCCATTGGACACTGTTTGCCCAGCAAGATAAGGCATCTTTCTTTCTGTGCAAACTTGATGCCTGCTGCTGGTCACATCCAGCATCTATATGTCTACCTCCCCTTGTGTGTGCATGAGTGTCTTTTCTAATTGAACTGCTCAGGGCAGGGTCTTTTATGGGGTTAAAAATCCAACCTACATATACTAATCTCTCCAGAGAATTTAACAAAGAAAAAAATCCCTTTAGAAGAGGGGGCAGGAAGATCACAAGAACCACAGGGTGGGTAGAATAATCCTGAGACACAGCCCCTGCCCCAGAAACTGACCAAAGCCCTAATTAGCCTACAGTGAACACCACTGAGGAAGGGCCTCAGAGAAATGAAGACTGGAAGAGAGGGGATATAAAGCTACAACCGAAATAAATAAACGAAATATTGATGGGCTGGAGAGATTTCTCAGTGGTTCAGGTGCTTCCTTACAAAGCCCAACAACAACCTGGGTTTGATTCTCCAGTACACATGTGAAGCCAGATGCACAAAGTAGCATGCGCATCTGGAGTTCGTTTGCAGTAGCTGGAGGTCCTGGCATGCCCATTCTCTTTCTCTGTCTGTCTCTCTTTGTCTCTCTCTGCTTGCAAATAAATAAACAAATATTTTAAAAATAGAAACATTAGAACAACAGTTTTTACAAAGACTATTTGACCTCTAAACTAAAAATGTGCCCACAATCCTTCTAGTCCCATTTCCTAATATGTGCACTTAGCACTTGTTAGTTTCTTTGAGTCTGCAGTTTCATTCTGACATGAGCTCAGCAAGTGAGCCATTCCGATTACTTCATTAATATTCACACTATCCTACAAAGCGGGGGGGGGGGGAGGCCATCTGCTCCCACTTCTTGATGTAGGAAACTGTGGACAGATAAGTGCATATGTAGCTCATGAAGTATTGGATCAATGAGAAAGCAGGAACATAAAAAAAATCTAAAAATAGGTGTGTATGAACTAAAATTTAACACTGGCCATTCAGTGAAGATTGTGACAAGCATTTATTCCCTAGAATTGACTAGGTTAAAAGGAGAGATCAATTCAAAAGATGTCACAGATACTTAGTATTGTTTATTTTTTTTAAGATGGCAAAATTAGCTCTTTAAATCTGCATAACCCAACTGAAGGACTTCAAACATTTCTGTAAGAGGCCCCATGCTGATAATATTCTTTTAAACAGGCTATGGAACTGCGGAAGAGTCAGCCTGTGATCCACATCTGCAAGAAACAGAACTGAAATGGTGGTGTGGCACTCTCTGTTTTGACTAAAAATAAAGAACGAAAGCTGCTGAGAGGAAGGGAACTGTGCTGAGTTGTGGTATGTGGCAGAGGTGTGAGTTCAAAGTAATCATGAGATGATCACCACAGGCAATACTACTTACTTATGGCTGGTCTCCCAGAACCACCGGAGAAGTGGAGCTAGAGCTGGATTAAATTTTATTCCAGTTTATGGTTACTCACCAGTGAAGCACATGGTGCTATTTCCCAAGGCCTTTAAATTCTTCTTCCTACAGCACAACACTATTTTATCCTGCTCTATTTAATTTCCATAAGTGTATGTGACTTGCAGAGCATTAACACATCAAAACATATGTTTCCCAAGCCTGTTCTCACATCTCACCTTCACTTAAGACTTTCAAGGTCAGAGCTATTTGTGGCTATCTATTTAATTGCACTGAAAATACAAGGCAGCAGAAAATAGTAGATTTGTAATGGTCCTTCTGAGAAGGCATAAAAAGAGCACCCAGGCTCATATGAATGTCATTTAAATCAGTCAGCCTCTTGTTCGGTACTACAAAATGCCACCCACCAGGCCACCAGCTACTCTAGCTGATGCAAGCTAGACACAAGGGAGAGGATGAGAGGATGTTTCCTGGGTCGCTTGGAAACCACCACAGCTTTGATCCAATTATGCATTAAAAGCATAATCATGAGGTTCCGTTTGTCTCTACTCAGGTCTGAGGAATGACAGCTCATGCTAGAGAATGATGGAGTACATCATTGGTGGTATTGTTCTTCTAACTGTTTGTAGCTTTATTTGCTTACAAAGCTTAGGTCAAGATAGAAACAAATGGAGGTAGGGCCTGGAATGAGTGGACTTATATATATTGAAGGAGAGCAGGCAGGTGGGCAGAATTGGCTCGTAACCAAGACGCAGAAACTTAAGTATCAATGCCAGGCAACAGATTAGGCAAATTCACACTGGGCAGTGAAGGACCATGGAAGGGCTTCAGGGCAAGAAGTAGGAAGGGGATTGGTGGGAAGAGACTCTTAGACAAGACACAGAACAATAAGGAGAAGGCAAAGCACAGTGATGGAGCCAGGAGATGCTAAGCACACTGGACCCAAATGTTCACATAGTCACATTGCCAGGCTCTCTGTAATCTCGGGTCCCAAACAACCCCTGGATCCCTATCAAGTCGTTAGCTCCAAAGGAATCAATCTTTTCCTGGAGGCCAACCATTCTTCAAAGCTCCTAGACAAGAGACAGTTTTGGGTTTGACTCAAGGATCCAATGTCAAGTCCATTTTGAGAGCAATATGGAGCATCTTAGAACCCTAGTGGGTCCCAGTCTACTAATGGCTTCTTCTGGGGAGCACATTCTCTAAGAACCCATAAAATAACAAAAAATATTTGTAAGGGACTATAACCAGAATATATGAAAAATTCTTAAGTTCAACACTGAAACTATTGAACTGTTAAGCTGTTTAGCTTCATGTTAAACTCAGCAAAGGACTTGAATAGATATTTCTTCAAAGGAGATGTTTAAGTAGCCAACAAGCTCATAAAAATGTTTGACATCATCTTTCAAGAAAATGCAAGTCAAAATCTCACTGAGGTACTACCTCACATTTCCAAGGATGGGTAGAATCAAAAGTATAATAGAAATGTTGGCAAAGATATGGAGAAATTAGGGTCAGGATTGGTGGTGGATAATTATAATCCCAGCTGCCTCAAAACCTCCCACAATAATGAATAAATAAGGTCCCCTACCACAAAGACTGATCCAGACGGCCCACGGAGGAGGATATCCAGCTGAATGGGGATGGGGAAGGGGGGCAATGGGGAATTGGGGATAACAACTCATTTTTGGCCCACTAAACAATGTAACTCATTATGGACAATAAAAAAATGAATAAATAAGGAAGAAAACAGAGATGGACAGGTGAGGAATGTAAAATGGTGCTGGAACTTTGAAAAAAGATTTTGGCATTTAAACATAGAGTTAGTACCTGGGCCAGCATTTCTATTCCTAAACATATACCAAAGAATAAAGATAACATATAATATACACATACAAAAACTTGTTCATTGCTGCATTATTCAAAATGGCCAAAAAAGGTAAAACAACCCAAGTATGCATCAACTGACATGCAGATAAAGAAGATTTGTTAAACTTATGTAATGTGATATTTTGACCACAAAAGGATATTAGCACGCCTTGAAAACATCATGTTTTATGGAAGAAACCAGATACAAAAGCCATATAGTGCATGATTCCCCTAATATGAAATGCCCAATACTCACAAATCTTTATGAACTAAATAGATTAGTGGCTACTGGGGGATGAGGAGAAGGAAGGGACAATGGGGAGGGACTACTTCTGCACCCACTGTTGCTTTTGGGGGTAATTACATGTTCCAAAATGAGTAGCGACAGTCGTACCTTTTCAAGCATACTAAAAAGCACTGTCATGTACACTTCAGATGAATATCGTGGCAAATAAATTTTATCTTTAAAATATTCTTTTTAAAATACAATAAATACTATATAATGGTTAGGGTCACACCTTTGAGAAGTGAAGACCCTTATGTATCTTCATACAGTAATCTGAAGGGAAGGGAAGAGTCTAATGGCTCCTGTTTTTTCTTGTTTGCTTGTTTCTTTGAGATAGGTCTCACTGTAGCCCAGCCCAGGCTGACCTGGAATTTACTTTGTAGTCACGGGATGACTTCAAACTTACAGTGATCCCCCTACCTCTGCCTCCCAGGAGGCAGTAATTAAAGGTATGTGCCACCACTCCTGGCAACTCCTATTCCTTAAGTAGGAAAATTGTCACGTTGTACATGAGCCATTACATTTTATGATTGATCAAGTCCAGAATTTTTATGATGATTTTTATCATTACCAACAATAGCAACTTGCTGAAGCATTTAAAATTCCCTTTGCCCTCCTTCCCGTGACTCTGAGCCAGGCGCCTACTCTGTACATGGGACTGGTTAGCTACGGAGTCAGGGGAGTGGCTTAATCTGAGACAGAAAATCCAAATACGAGGAGACCAACATAAGGCATAGCTGTGAGGAGATGGGTCAGCGAGAAACCAAGATTAAAGATTGATGATGTGTATAAGCAAAAGTAAATACAATTTCAGGGCAGCACTGGGAGAGCTCAAGATAATTTCATGGTTGAGAGAGGCTCAGTTTCATAGATAAGGGAACTTACTTAATGGTCTGCAGGCATCAAGGGATGCAGGGTTAAGTCCAAACACGAAGGATGTGACTATTGGGGATTAGTTGAACAACTGCATATTCATGCCTTCAAGGGAGGCTTGAGAAGGGTGAGGATTCAAGTGAGGGCTGAAATGTCAGGAGGCAAATGCTGGGGGAGAGGCACCACAGGGAAGGGACTCAGCAAGAGATCAGGGAGTGAACATTTGTGGTTAGTTGATGATGGGGCCTGGAACTGGCTCTGCCAAACAGGTATCCTGTTACGTCTCAAAGTTCACAGCCTCCCTATACAGGAAACTCTATTGTTTTAAAAAAATTAATGGATAAATAAACATAATCCTAAGGAGGTTAAGTAACATGTCCAAGATTACACAGCTACCCCTGGCCTAAATGTGTTCACTCTTAACCAGCACACTCAGAAAACAAGGCATCAGGTTTTTGGAATACACTAATGCTCAGTGCTGACCCTGAGTCTAAAATAATAGATGTGGTTTAACATATAATTAATTGCTATCAGGAAGCAGGGGAAAATAAACCTGACCTGCTGACATGAGTGTTGTAGGACAGATGGCAGGTTGTGAGAGGGAAGAACGGGCAGCAGAAGAAGCCCATATCCTCCCCTTGCTCTTTCCCTCCCTTCTATCCTGTCTTTCCTTTCACTGAGACAAGTGGATGGTCTGGAGCTCTGCATCCCCCTGCCTCAGCTTCCCTGAGTACTGGGATTATAGGTGTGCATCACCTCTCCCAGTTTAAACATGTTTCTCCCTTCAATGTATTTTCCCAATTCAATGCCCATTAAGTAAAAGAGAAAGTTGTTTAGAGCACCCCAGAAGGCCACTTGGCCCTTTCCAAGAAGGCCCCATGGCTGAGTCAAGAAGGTCTTCTTATCCATTCAGAGAAATTGATCTCCTTTAATTGGGTTTCTTAATTGAAAAACTACTCCAAAAGAGAAAAGATCAGTGCTTCATTGTCTCACCATCTTTTTTGCTGGTCAATCCACATTTACAAATAAGTACATTTGACCATTTACATCCATGGATTATACCAACTATGAATTTAAAATATTGGAAAGAAAACGTCTGTGTTGAGCATGTAATGTTTTCCCCCTTTGATTATTTTCTAAACAATACAGTCTAACAACTATTTATGTGGCACCAAGGTCATACTAGGTACAGGAAATCTAGAGATGAAGAAAGGTATTTGTAGTTTACATGTAAATACTTGGCCATTTCAAAGCACTCTACTTGTTTCTTTCCCATCAACAGAGAAGCACAGTTATAAGAACTACTGTGGACTTTCGAGATAAAGAATCCCTTTCATTTATAGAGACAAAGTGCTTGGTGCAAAATGCCTGGTACTATCTTTCACTGTCAGAGTGTGGGAGAGCTCTGTCTCTCGGGGCTTGGTCCCTACCAATTCATGATCCTAAATGCATCCTTTATGTCTGTGAACATGACATTCAATATGGCATGATGCCTAGATCCCTTCCCAAACCACTAATTTCACTAGCACAAGAACCATGCCCGTATCATTTACTCTAATACTTCATAGAAAGGAAACCAATGTAGTTGAAATGCAGCTTCAGCCTTCCTGTCAAGGTTCTGTTTCTCTCTGATTTCATAAACGTCTGCACTTTAGCTGCATTTGCTTTCCATCTCCAACTGTGGTGGCTTGAGTTAGGGGTTCCCCATGAATTCATGTCTTCTGAATGCTAGGTCCCCAACTGGTGGCAATTTGGGAATTGGAGTCTCCGGGAGACTGTGTATTGTTGAGGGCTGCCTCATGGGTGTAATAGCCAGCTTCCTCTGGCACACTCTCCTGCTGTTGTGGTCCACCTGATGTTGGCCAGGAGGTGATGTCCAGCCTCTGCTCATGCCACATTTTTCCTACCATCACTGAGCTTCTTCTCAAATCTAGAAGCTAAAACAAACCCTTTCCTCCTTCAAGCTGCTTCTGGTTGGGTGCTCTGTGCCAGCATCGGGAAGCTAACTGCAACAGGAACCAAGGATGAGGTGAGGATCTGAAGGCTCAGGTGCAATCTTTCCTGTCTTACACGCATAACCACAGAGCAGCACAGCTGGGTAAGTGTTGGCCTCTCGGTACTCTGCAGACCCCTCATTACCCAGCTGAACACAGAGTGTGTGTTTGGGAAAAAGCTACAATGACATATGGTGAGTCCAGCTCCGAACTACTGCAAGAGTCCTGCTCCTTAGAATTAGCATGTGTTTACGTGCACTTAATGGTTCTTTTGGATTCATGGCTCTGAAGTTTTAACTCTACAGTTATAACAGGGAGAATTTGGAGGTAAGAAACAAGGGACCTACTAGCCTAAAGAGAATCTTATTTATCAAGAAAAGCACCCTTTCCTGTGGACAGCCATAGTCCCATACTGAAGCACACAGCTCTTCCTGTAGGGTGATATCAGAACCTCTACTTATTCATCATTGATCAGAAAGATGTCCTTAAGAATTATACAACTGAAGCTTTGCAGGGCAGCCATGCTGGGATGAAGGAGAAAAATTTTAAAAAAAGAAATTTGTAAAGACATTTTTAAAAACTCAGGTCACAACTCATTTGAGGTTCATGAAACTAGAAAGTTGAAAAAATATTTTTAATGAATGGAAAATGTAGTATAAAAGTAAAAAAGCTAACTAACACTTAGATCTAATTTTTATATGCAAATATGATATACAAATATGTATATATGAGATATGTATATGTGTGTGCGTATATATTTAGATATATACATATTGGGTTGTGATCTAAAATACGTTTCTTAGAATTGGGCTGTATCTCAGTGATAGAGCAATTGCCTCATATGTGCAAGGCCTTGGGTTTGATCCCCAGAACCACAAAAACAAACAAACAAACAAACAAACAAAAATTTCTTAGCATGAGTCATGGTGAAAAATATTTGAAAGCCATTGACCAATATGAAGAGTGATTCTAATGTGTTCGCCAGAGAGAGAAGTACTAGTTTTATGAATCAGCAGAAAGTTCCAAGTTCAAGTTCAGTTTAAATGCCACGAAGTCTGGACCTGGATCTCCAGACTCCATCTGCAGTGAGGATAAGATAGACTTCAGAGAGTTCAGAGGGTGAGCACATGAGTGGCAGCACTGTCTCGTTTTCTGATCCCTCTCTGCCCTTGACTCAGGGAAGCCAGCAAGGGCCAGCAGTCACCAGCAGCACAGAGTGGCACACGCAGCTGCCACGGAGGATGTTCACCACCTGAAGCCACAGTGCTGAGTAGGTCCAGTGTCCAGTAGTGAACTTGAAATGACCTTCCTCCATACACCTTAGTCCCCATCTGTCTGGAAGTGCTATCTCACAGCATGATTAAGATAAAATTTATTGACTATTCAAGTTGATTAAAACATTTAAGTAAAATTTCCCATGTAAACTAGGTAACACAAATAGTTTGGTGATATGGGAATGGTTAGCCTCTGGTCTTCTGTTCGTGTAAATAGATTACTAGTCTGGTTTAGTTGGGACCCTTGGCAGATGATGATTAAGGCTTCTGAGTACACAAATGACAACCTAAAACACCAGTATATCAGTCATTTTTAACATAGTAGGTCATCTTAAATATATTAGATCTTAATATATTAGTTCATCTAAATCAAGGTTCCCTTGATCCATGAGGAAACAGAGATGGCAAGTGTATAAAACTTCCCGAGGTCATACGGTCAGAATACAAACCCCAGCCCCTGGGTCACAAGTCTCATCTTCAGAATAATTCACCCATTACAACAAAAGCAAAAACGCCCTGCCTTTTCTTAGGTGTGGAACTGTGGGGAAGGATGAGAGAGCTAAAGTTAGTATCCCGAGTATCTGTGAGTCATTGCTGCGAACTTTAAAACTGACACCAAACACATAGGAAACCGGCAATCTATAAAAAAAATCTGTCATAAACATATGTTTCAAAGCTCAACTCCCAATTAATCAGAGAAATGCAAATTAAAACTAATCAAAATGCCATGCTTCACCTATTAGATTGGAAACATTAAAAATTTTAATATTCAACACTACCAAGTATGTAGACATGTGGTAAAATTTTTTAAAAGCTCAAACTTTGACATAGAATTTCTGTTTCTGAAATGAGACATGCATATGTAAGTCTGTTACAGAATTCTTATAGTACTAGTGAATATTACAATAAGGTACAGCACAAAATTGCTCCCTATATTGTGATCATACTAAATAATAAATAACATTTTACAGAAATACTTAGCAACATGAAGACATGCTTTTAATAGGCAAGAGGTTTTCATACTTTGTTAAACTGTATATGATCAATATAATTTAAATATTGTACATATCTAATATCATCTGAATTAACTTGAACATATAGATTACATATATGCATATAGGTCTGAAAATCCTGGAGGAATATGGACCAAAGCTATGATTGCATGGTATAAAAAAGAGAAAAGAAGTGATTTAAGAATTTCTGTTTTTAATATTTTGGTATTTTTTAACCTTTTAGAATAAATACAGCAACTGATTTGACTCACAATTGTTCATTTGGTAGGATTTTTGTTGATTAGGACCTTTTCTGTCATGGTCAGTCTGCATTAAATATCCTGAGAATATGACATTAAAATTTCATGTCACTGCCACGTGGTATATGCAGGACCTTCCAATAAATTCATGGTCTGAAGCTCATTTCTGGCAATATGATAACCTAAACATTCAGAGAAGTCCTTTTTAAATATATTGATCCCCCAATATATTAGATATCATGCTTTCAATATAGATTTTAAATCCCCATTATATTAGTGAGGAGCTAGGCATTTTTTAGAGCCAGAACACTGGGCAATCACAGGTGCAGAGGTATCTGAACATGCAGCCTGATGGGAGAGACAGTTCAGAGGTCTCCTCTCTCCATCCGCAAGGGCTGACAGTCTTAGTGGGTGGTTAAGGTGGGAAGGTGTTTTTAGTTATGAGTGGTATTGAAGAAGGGAATATTGGGGAGAGGAGAAAGGAAAAAAATCCTTAAGAATTTCTAACAGGCTAGAGAGATGGCTCAGTGGTTAAAGATGCTTGCTTGTAAAGCCTGCCAGTCAAGGTCCGATTTCCCAATACCCACATCAAGCCAGATACAAAACAAAGGAACAAACAACTACAAAAAAAAAAAAAAAACCCAGCACATGCATCTGAAGTTCGTTTGCAGTGCCAAGAGGCCCTGATGTATCCATATACTTTATCTCTCTATCTATCTCAACTTCTCAAATAAATAAAATATTTTTAAAAATTCTAACCATTGGCAATTCATTGTAGGGTTACAATCTGAATTCACAATACCTGGGCAGAAAGAAGGTAAACATTTAGGTTAGGATGGTTAAAAGCCATTAGTGCTATCATGCTCTGACAAAAGACCATCTCTGAAGGAAGGCACTTAAAACTCCAGTGTTGGGCTGGAGAGATGACTCAGTGGTTAAGGTACTTGCCTGCCAAGCCGGACAACCTGGGTTTGATTCCCCAGTACCCATGTAAAGTCAGATGCACAAAGTGGCACATTCATCTAGAGTTCATTTTTAGCAGATGACATGTCTTAAAGAAAATGCTGGACAATGAAAACATTAAAAGAAGTCAAAAGAGGAAATCTCACTGCAAAGTATATTCAGAGACTGAAATATTTTTGAAGTGGGATAACATCATTTTTTTATCCATCAAACCTATCTTTCAAAAACAAAGGTGTACTATGATGCCAAGCAAATAAAGTAGCAGCATTTATTAGCAGATTTTGCTTCTTTTATTTTTCAAGGTAGTGTCTCACTCTAGCCAGGCTGACCTGGAACTTAACTCTGTAGTCCCAGGCTGGCTTTGAACTCACGGTGATTCTCTTACCTCTGCCTCCTGATCATTTTTGTTTTTTTGAGTCAGGGTTTCACTCTGCAGCACAGGCTGGCCTTAAGCTCATGGCAATCTTCCTACCTCAGCCTCTAAGTGCTTGTGAACCACCACACTTACCTAGACTAGCAGATTTGTGATTAAGGAACTTATAAAAATGTATACCAGGAGTAGAAGAAAAAGCACTCTAAAGGATCTTACAAACACAATGCAACCAAAACGCAATGAGAGAAGGAAAACTGGTAAAAGGTGAATAAGTCTACAAATGTTGATGATATGATCATCAGTTGAGGGTTTGAGAAAGTGAAATTTAGGGCCTTGAGATGTAGCTCAGTGAGACAGTACCTATATAGCAGGTATAAGGCCCTGGATTTAATCCCCAGCCCCACAAAACCAATCAACCAATCAATAAATCAACCAATGTTATACTGTTACAAAATATCACAGTATAACTTAAATTTTAGACTTTATCTAGCATAGGGAATAAGACTATTATAGAGGAAAGAAACAAACAGAAAAAAATTACCCAAAGAAGGCAAGAAAGATTATAAAAGCAGCATCAAGATCAGCTAATAGAAAATTTAACAGCATGATAGGACGGGTCCAATAACAGTGATCACAGTGATGTCAACAAACTAAACTGCCTGCTTCAAAGAAACCATGGCCAAATGGAATTAAATGAAAAGTGGGAGATCAAAGAATGGAAAAAAATGAAATTTAACAAATCCATACTGTGGATATACTTGTGTTCCAACGACCCAGGGAAGAGCTGAATATAAGAATACCATTCATTGTTAAATTTAAAATGAAAATGATATCTGTTTTGTTTCCACCAAAAAAGTGAGGAGGTCAGAGCAGGAAGGGGACAGAAGAGGAAAGAAAAAGAACCCAGGAAAGGGACAGTGATGGATTTATAGAATAAAATATAATAAAACCATGCTGTATTCCTAGGTAAATAAACATACAGCATTCAAAAACATTTCTCTGAGATTTTCATGCTCAGATTTTCCTGCTATTAAGAAATAGTTGTCATATCTATCAATAATATCCTTCCTGGTGTGATAACACCCACCTGTAATCTCTGCCAAGTAGACACAAAGGCAGGAGGGTTGAGAGTTGAGGACCAGCCTGAGACATACAGTAAAACCCCAAGAGAGGAAGGGAAGGAAGGAGAAGGGAGGAAGGGAAAAATCCTTTCATTTAAATAAAGATGATCTTGATTTGTTTGAAGGTTGTGCATCAATTTTACTAATTTATTTATTGGGGTTGGAAGGGGTTAAGCATTCCCATAATCTTGAATCTTAAGCAAATTTAGAACTACACAGTGAGCTGTCACAACACTAGTCATGATTTAGAACAAAAAATAAATAATGTAAAATGAATATTTAGACTGTTTGAATTCTGATTTTCTAAAGAACATTGGTAGTAATTTCAGCTACAAAAACCGTTCTTTTCAACTTTCAAGAGCACACAGACTGAATTAAGCGAGGCACACCTTGATTGCTAGAGTCCAGCTCTCCCACACTCCAGCTTGAAGCCTCTTTATTTAGATCATTCTGTATAAGCGAACCAGGCTGACTTGCTGTCAGATTACTGTGGCAAGTTTAAGAAGTTAACTACCATGGACAGCTGCTTTCTGGGCCAGGGAGAGCCTAGCAGGGTAACAACTATCAACAGGTCCCAGCAGCAGGCCAGGCGCCTGTGCTGCATGCCCTGATTAACAGCTTTGCATCCTGAACCATTCAGCTTTATTTCTCACCAACTAGAAAGTGCTCCCATCCATTTATAATTAAAAATTCCCTGAAAACCCGTCTCTGCTTAGTACAGATATTTCTGCACCCCTGCCAAATGGCTTCCTTATTTCAAGCAAAATGTTGCACAAAAATTTCAGGGTCAGTCAGGTATTTGTAGGTCTCATTGGAGTTTATGATAATATGTGAATGAGATATATACACTGTTTGCAAACTAGGGCTTATGAATATGTAATATGGCAAATATTACATGCCCCTGAGGGGTACAGTAGTCTGCTTAACTCAGTGATCCACTGGAGTAAATTAAACCTTCAAAATCTCAAATTCAAATAATTTATCTAATTCACTTTTCAGTTAATAATGGAACCATAAAATAAGGGAACTGAAGTTCAGAGAGTTTCAATAATATCTTGGTGGTCACTGGGCTCATTGCACAGATGGGCTTAAAACCCTTTCCTGTCTGGGTCAAAGCCCCAAGGTCTCTATTATGTCATGACACTATGCAATTTTTAAATGTATCACAAAAAATGATGAAAACAATGAAAAACGCACAGGAGGTAGCAATACTTAATGAAAAAGTGCCAGTTCACCTTTTCCCCCATGGTTTAAGGTTAGTTGCCTCAAGACACAAATCATCATTCACAGAACCAAAGTAACAGTTTTCAATTCCTCTGTGAAGTAAGTCATTTGAAACTGATTTCACTGTGTAGAACCTAGTAGAGCTGATGATTCTGCAGCAAGAACCATGCAATGTGCTCTAGAAGGATACCTAAAATGCTTCCTCCACTCTCTCAAACACCCACGTCCCATAAGTGCTCCTATAAGGTAATGAAACAGCTTTGCAGGAAAGCTTGCTAAAATGTTGCTGTCTAAACTCTTGTACAGCACATTCCTTTCCAAGCAGATTTCCATGAGGACCACATTAGGCATAATGTCTCTCTGAGTGGTGACATCAGTGAGGATTTCTGGAGGAACAGGGGGCTACGAGGCACACCAGAGGGTTAATGGCCATATCCATCCAGCCTTATCAGGCATCTTTGCTCAAGATTGGGGAACAAATCTCTATATGGTTCTAAAATCAATAATATCATAACATCTATAATTGCCTAAAACCCATTTCTAACAATGATTCAAGAATGAAATTGGCAAAATGAAATTTCCTGAAGGAAACCACACTTTATTATGCACTATTCCACCTGCAAATGTATGACTGTGCTCTAGTGTTCAGAGAGAATACCAAGCGAGACATAGCTCTGTCAAAGAAAGAAAATCTTTACTCCCATGAGTGATCAAGTGCCAAAAGCAACAATAATGATTAAATGGGATATATTAAAAATACTTGGTGCGAAAGGAAAATAATACAATAAAAACATAGGAGGGGAAAAGAAGAAAGAGTTAAGTTACAACGAGTCTTTTGAAATAAGGATATCTAAAATTTCCAATTAAAATACATTACTCATAATAAAGATATTAATTAAAAAATAAAAATGCATTACTGATCATAACAAAAATTATGAATATGAATAACGGCTATTAAGGAATGTCAGCCTGCATTGCTGACTCGGAAAACATCAGAAAAAAATGAGAGAGAAATTACCTAATTGAAGAAGCGAAAGCCCTGCCAGGACTATTTCAATGAAATTGACAATCTGAAACCTTCACTGAACAAGGTATTTTGCACATTTGTGGAACCAGCCCCCCATTCCACCTCAACTAAAGTCTTCCTGCCATCTCATATGCACCACTGGATTGCTCTGTAAGTTTGTTTCTTGTAAACACTGCCATCACAACCTTCATGAAGTGGGTGTCTGAGTTAATGAAGTTCCACTGTAGCAAATAAACCCAAAAAGTATTGACTTCAAAGACTTCTTATTGTTGATGTGCCCATGGTATTATAAGATACCAAACCATTTTCTTGCTTCTAAAAATGTGCCTTTCCTTGACAATTGTCCATTACCCTGATTGGAATAGTTAGCAAACTACTCAGACAGGCTTGAGGGCATCATCCTTTTTGCTACTCAGATAGAGCAAGAGAAGAGCTCCCTTGAGGGCCTGGCTAATGCCATGTGGAGTATTGGAATGCATGTTTGCTAGATATTTTGCTAAATAACTTTTCAAACTATAGTTTTCACCCATACACTGAGAGAAATGTTTTAGAATATAGTAGAAAACATCTGTTTTACATGTAACAAGTACTCTATATTCAATCTACTTATATGTATTACTAGTTTTTTCTTTACTTCCTTTTGTGGCTACAACAAAAATAATGACCATCAAACTTGACTGCAAAAGAATTATGTAAATTTAATTAAATATTACTTTTTATTGTCCAAAATTAGTTGATTGATTGAGCAAATATTGTGCTGATATTCCAAATTCCCTCCTCCCTGTCTCCAATCCTCTGGATCAATCCATGTGGTAAGGGGTTATGGATGGCACAGGAGGCATCAAGGTTGCCCCCCCCCCCACTTATGCAACTTTTTTTCTTTTTATGGGCAAAAATCTCTTACCCTCTACTCAAACATCTGCTTTTCATACATGCAACAATTTTCTTAGACATAAGCATGAAAAGTTTGTGTTTATGTTTGGGTTTTCTGCTTAATCATATTCATTGATAATATCCTATATTTAAGTTACTATATAATTATGAAACTACATATATATTATACATATATTATGTATAATATATAATATTATATAATATATAGTATTATGTATATTATATGTATAATATATTATATATTATACATATATAATTATGAAACTACATAACATTTTATTGATGTCACTTATCTCCTTTTTTCTTTTAAATTTACATTTTTGCAGGTCATTGTTTTTTAGTTCTTTACCAACCTGCTTCCCAATGAAATGATAGGATGACCACTGCTGTCATTACTCAAGTTTGATTTCGAACGTGTGTCATGTTTGTTACAGCATGGGTAATGGGCCACTGCAGCCCAGAGGGAAAGAGCAGGGCTGGTAGGGAGACTCTACACTGAATGCTGGCCATTTCCCGGATAAGAGGTCTAAAACACAATCCTGTGAATCAAGAAAAATCACCTTGGGGTTGGGGCATATAGCTCAATGGTAAAACACTTGCCCAGAAGTACTCAAAGCCCTGGGTTCTACTCCTAGCACCACAAAATACGACTGAATTCTAAAGACAGGATAAATAGCTATGACCACTTTAATGATCGAAGCAGCTTCTGGGTCCAGGCTGCTTACTGGAAGGGTTAGCTCTGATGAAGCAAGCTTTCTCCCTTAAACATCTTTTAAAAGATGGTCAATATGAAACATCATTAACAAAGCAAAATCTTGCCACTTGCTAAGAACATGCACAGTTGCCCATGGAAATTCAAAAGCTCATAAAATCTTCAGTCCCATCTTTCTGAAAACAAGCAACAAGTAAGTGCTGAATCTGCTCTTATGTAACCTATATTTACATTTTGTTTTTACTCAGGCAGTCACTTAGGAACTTGGTAGACATTGAGAAGAAGATCCCCCAAATTATTTTTCCGACTGCCATGTTAGTTGGATATCACAAAATTGCAGAATGCAATCTGCAACCCATGATAGCCCAGAATTCCATCAAAATGAAGAAAAGAAAAACCCTGCAGCTCTCAAAAAGCATAATAATTCAGAGCTATGGTTAAAGAAAAGCATTAAGTAAAAAACCAATACCACCAACCTTTGCTTGGGCTTCTGGTGCGGTCACCTTGACAACTTTATTGCGATTTTTCATTTGCTTCACATATCTTTCTACTTGGACGTTGAACTTCATGAAAATCACGTAGGCAAAATAAGCTGTTAAGAGGAGTAAGCTTTCCCACCACATGATAACATTATCCAGAAAAAATATGATCAACATGATCAAGTCAACGATGTAGAAGGACACATCCCGAAAGAGTGGCCACCATGTCAGGTTTAAGATTTCTCTAGAAAACAGAGCACACATGCCAATCACAAAGAGGATATTGAACACGGCCGAACCTACGATGGTGCCTATGCCGACATTGCTGTGAGCAATGAACACCCCGATGAGAGATGTGAAAAGTTCTGGGGCTGACCCCCCTGCAGCCATAAAGGTGGCCCCAGCCACATCATCGGAGATGCCCAGTTTTTCTGTGATGACAGTCAACGAGGGAACAAAGAACTCGTCACAGACAATGGCTAAGGCTATGAACATGTAGATCATTCCGAGGACATGGAGAATAATGGCGCCTTTTCTTCGCTCCTCAAGGGAAAAGATGTCTCTTGGGTAGTCTCCTTGAAAGTGGTCTGTACTGTTCTCAGAACTGTCTTCCTGAGTAACAGGTGGCTGTGGGGTATAATCTGGAATCTTGTCATTTAAATCTAAGAGAGTTCTTTGCCAGTGACCTTGTGCTCCCCTTGGGCCACTTACAACGCTGGCCTCTCCTGTGCTGCTCTGAGTGTCTGTCTCAGCAAAGGCACTGATTGAAAATGGGACAGTGCTCATGGCTACCAGGCCCATGACAAGGCCTATGACTCGAATTAACTTCAGCTTTTTCCTGATGTTATAATGTCTCTTGCAACCAGATGGGGACTCGTCGGAGCACCATTTCTCCAGGAGTGTGATGGTGGTGATTTGGTGCGGATCCATCCTGGGTCTTCTGGTGGGTGTGTGGTGGTCTTACTCTTCAGAAACAGCCAGATGGTTCTGTCATACTTCTTACTTTCTGGTGATTAGGTGATCAGTGCTTGTGGAGAACTCCCACAATTGAGGATCCTTATGCTTCACACAAAATTTCGTCACTTTTCTTAAATAAAAATAAAAACAAAGATAAGTAAACCATAAGTTCTTCCTTCTTAAGTCCTGTCCTGAAGAATGTGATTATGAGTGACTTAGCTCCTCTTCCCCTTTAGTTTTCTTATTTTAGAAATGGAGTCAGGGTTAGGGATTTGGCTCAGTGGTAGACTGCTTACCTAACATGCATAAGGCTTTGGTTTAGATCTCAAGTAACACACACACACACACACACACACACACACACACACACACACACACAGAACTTGCTTCTATTGGTTGGGGGGAGGGGCAGGAGTAGGGGATTGAACCCACAGCCTTGTACCTACCAGGAAATACCTCTATCACTAAGCTACATCCCTGTTCCACAAACAGTTTTAAGATGAGTTAAAACATATGTAGCACTCAGAAGAGAAAGTGGTATTTAGCAGGTACTTGAATCATGCACGTATAAATCCAAATAAACATTTTGGTAAGGCTAATGTTAGGTGCAGACCAATGGGGATGTGTGTCAGCAAAACATTTTATAGATGAAAATCAACTTGACCATCTGAAATCATCTTCCTTTGCTAGACCGGTGCCATGTCTTTCTGAACTAAGTTCTTGACAACTCAGTTATCCTTCGTGTTTTTCTTCTAGCCCACTTACATAATTCCCTAATGTAGGTGCATTTTCTGATTGAATCTATCATGTGGAAGGGCTGTGTTTGAAAGGAAGTAGGGCTGTTTCCCTGCACACATAATGATCTCACAGTCTAATTTTTCACGAGGTGTTTCCTGTATCAGATGCAGAAAGGCAGCTCTTCAAAAATTGAAGTTTACAAAAAAAAAAAAAAGGTTCTGGTAACATGAGCAAGCTACATGAGCAAGCTCTCTAAAAAGCCCTCTAGTCATATTCTGAATGGCATTCAAATCCCAATGCAGTGAAATGACAAAGAGGCTATTTTGAGAAGCCAGATATATTTTATAAACAACATGTGAGTTGCAGCAATACCTCTACCCACAAAATCTGCCCTCAGTAGCTCCAACACCAATCTTTAATAGGTCAGATATGCAAAGCAGAGTTTCCATTCTCTGTTCCACGTTAAGAGATGGGTAAAGTACCCAGACACCATAGCTCATATAATGCCAGTTCCCCTTCTAAAATAGCCTTAAATTTTTTTTTTTATACCAACCGTTTCAGTTTAGAAGCATTCATGAGATCACCTCAGTGTAAACCAGTCGCCGCCTTTCCTCCTCAGATAATCCAGACCCATCAGATTCCCGGCTGGCTGCAGATGTCTACACTTAGTAACCACGATTAAAGTGACGCACAGCGCTTCAGGGATTGTTACAACGCAGGGCTACGCTGCCCTCGGGGACAGACTCAACTCAGGGGGCAAGACCAGCTTGGGGGCGAGCTCCTGCAAACCCACCGCTTTGCTCCAGGGATCTGCCCTCCACAGGCGAAGTGAACCCACGGCTGCGCCCCAACTTCGCCTTGGATGATCCCAAACTTTCCCCGGCGGGTTAATAATCGAACGAGTTGGGAGCTGAGATGGATGCGGGGTGTCTCTGGGTGGGCATCTCCACGGTGGGAGGGCTTGCGGGGAAGGGGAGCGTTCCTCTGCGCATCCCCGGTGCCCGACGCCCCAACTCCGAGCCGGGAGCCCGGGTGGGAAGGTCCGGGTGGGGGGCTCGGAATGGGCGTCCAGGAGCGGAGTTGGCTAAGTGGGAGCGGGGCCTGGGGCTGGGGCGCCCGCAGCCATCCACCTGTGAGCCCGCGGCGCCGCGGCGGGATCCGGGGACCCGGGGGACCCGCGCCTCGGTGGCCGCCGCGGCCCGGTCCGGGGCTGGCAAGGTGCAGCCGCCCGCACTTACCGGGATCGGACCGGAGAAGTCGCTCTCTGGCTCGCTCGCTCGCTCGCACGCACGGCCGATGGACCTCGCGGCTCGGCCGGCCTCCCACTCCCGGCTCGGAGGCCGGGCTCGGGCTCGCGCTGGCCGCCGCTCTCGCCGGCCGGGCTGGGCTCGGGAGGACACTGCGCGGGGAGCCGCCGCCCGCCTGCCCGCCGTGCGCCCTGCGCCGCCGCCGCCCCTCCTCTCAGCGCCCCGCGCCCCGCTCCACGCCTCCCGCGCGCCCGCCCGCCCGCCCGCCCGCCCGCCGGCCCGCCGGCCACGCCCGCCACCGCCGTCTACTAGATTTCTCCGCAGTGGGGACCCGGGTCACAATTGGCAGGCCAGCAAGGGCAGAGAGGAGAAATCGTACAGGTCGGTGACGCACCCTGATTCCCAAAGCCTGCAAGTGCTGGCAACTTTGAGGTCACTGACGTTGGCACCTCCTCTCCAATGATCTGCGAAAAGTGATAGCGATGGTCTTTAATGGACAGTGACTGGGGAGGCGCTCATCAGAAAGGTACAGGTCTTAGGATTTCTCAGTCCTTGCGTCTGCGTGCTTGAGAGACCCCGGGGTAACCTTTCATCATATGCCTGATGGAACTGAAACCCAAGACACAGGGTCATTTTGAGACACTAACAGAGTTCAGATTTTTTCCTAAGGGCTCCTCTCTAACTTGCTTGCAACACCAGATCTTTTGACCAGGAGAAATCGAGTCAAGCTTGCTGGTGGATCAGAGGGAAGAACCTGGAGCCAAAGGGAAGATCATACAAACTGGTTGTTGAGGGGAAACCTCTGGTTCTTAGCGGGCTGAAGAGGCTCCTGGCTTGAGCAGCCTGGGAGAATTTCTGTATGTTACCAATTGCCCTGCTTTCCAATCCATCAGACCTCCAGGCGGATTGTGAGAAAGAGCCAAGCCAGATCTGAACGTTCTATTTTGTAAGTGATGGGCTGAACTTTTTTATCTCTACCTTTTACTTTGGAAATTTTCCTATGGACACAAATGTAAGCAAAGAGTACAGTGAACCTCTGTGGGGTCATCACCACCTTGCAAAATCACTGACTCATGACCGTTTGTTTTATTCCTCCCTGCTTTCCTGGGGCTGCATCTTGAAGCAACTCTTGGCACAGGGTTTTTATCCATAAACACTGGAAGCAAAGGAACTGTCAACCCATGCTATGGTTTGTGTAAAACAACAACAACAACAAAAAAAAAAACCACAAAAAAAGCAAACCTCAGAAACTGATCAAAGTAGGTACCCATTGGTCATAGGCCAATTTGAACATCACAAAAAGACCATTGCAACTGTTGTAAGCCCACCATATATTGTAAGTTCATAGTGTTTCCAAAACTAACTCAACAGATTGATAACTGTTCACTGTTGAGAGGGAATTAATCCCTCACTTTGGAAGCCATTTTAGAAAGAAGAAAGCAATTGTGTTTCCTGTGTCTGCTATACAGGTGGGACTTGGGGGCACCTACTGGGCTTCCTTATCCTCTGTCTTAACCTTCCTTTCCTGACTGGGCAATCCTCCTTGATCCTGAGGCAGCAGATGCTCCTGGGAACAGAGAGGAAGGAGGATAGCTTGCACAAGATTCAGCCTAAAAGAAAAACATTGCAACACATATTTTTACAAATTATTCCTGTAATCAGGTCACATTGTCTTCCAGCAGGACCTTTATCAATGTTGTTCAGAAAGCTTTCCCTACATGCCAGAGGACTCCAAGTCTCCATTTAGTGGCAAAGAGAATGAAGTTCAGATGAAAGTTTTCTGAGTCAGCAAGCTATATGGGCTGGGGTCACACTTGGCTGCTGATATCGGAAAAGTAGGGGTCTGGAAGTATATTTTCTTATATTTATAAGCTGAGTCCACGATAGATACCTACTCAGGGAATTCACACTCTTCACGCGTTTTCTTCATGTGTAGTTCTTCACCTCAGGGCTACCTCTTTGGGGTATCACATCTGTGTTCCAGAAAGCAAGAAGAGAAAGAAGGAATGGACAGTAGAAGCACAGGATCATCTTGCTAGGTTTTGTCTTTTTATTTAAAACAGCACACTGTCCAAACCCCTTCCCCTCCTACTTGAAGGGCCACAATTTGGTCACATGGTTCCATAGAGCTTCAGGTAGTATGAACCATTTCTTCACTTTTTAGAAACTGGGGCTTTCTTAGTAGCAGAGATGGAGAGATACAAAGTTGAGCAGCCAGTAGTCGTATTTACACACAACTTCAAGCATCTTTATTCGGCATTTGAAGAAGTTGACAATCACGTGACAGTTGAAGGCTGGAAGTCTCAGCACCATTGGTTGAGGATGCTTCCAGACACCAATGCCTAAGGATGCGTCCATACAGCATGGCATGATGGCAATGACATAGGGTCCCATCCAAATGGCACCTGAAGTTTTCACTGTGCCTGCAATTTTCATCTTTAGAAATTCATTTCTTGGTTTTTTATTTTTTTAACTTCAGGATTTCTCTTAAAAGTATCTCTGGAGTTAGGCTAATGCTTAGCAATATTTAAAATTGCTTTTGACTTGATAGTCTAAAAACAAGTCAGCATAAACAAAAACAAAATGAAAAACTGACCCCAGAATCCTAGCAGATCATTATGAAGGGGTGGTGAAAGAATGACAGCCAAGTCTGGAAGTCGTGGGCAACCTTAGGATCGGATGGATGACATGTTCAGACCTGACTGTCAGTTTCACCTCTCCTTCTCGTCTTCCACTTGCACAGCTTTTGTCACTGTGTCTACTTCTCCCTGACCTTAGGCTGTAGGCAAGGTGGCCACGTGCAAAGGACGCAGTGAACAAGAGTAGAAGAAGAGCTGTCAAGAGTCCTGACCACAACCCTGACCTTTCCCTCCCAGAGTTCCCTGAGGTCGACATCCAGTTTTGCATTTTCAGCAGCGGGCTCTCAGTGGTATTTGTTTAGTTCATATCTGTGAGGTGAATTCTTCCAAGCTGGCAAGTGTTAAAGGTTAGTGGGAAAGCATAGAGTCTTCTGCCTTAAATAGAGGCTCAAAGGTGGGTGGTGGCTTTAATACAATGGAGGAGGGGTTGTTTCTCACCACTTGTGCTTTGTGAATTTTGCTATGATATCCTCACACTGGACCTCAAGCTGCATAGTGTCACTTGTTATCATAGAAAAGGTATGACACTTTTAAAGTTTGGGCTTGTAAATAATGCAACATGACTGCTCAGGTCTCTTTGACTAAGCCAATCACATATCCGTATGCTCAAGGGAGCATGCTCAGTTCTTACTGAATGAGCCTTCACAAGCCGTTGTACTGTGTGTTTGGAAGAATGGAAAGATTCGATGTCCAGCACGAGAGAATATCACAAAGGTCAACAGGAGAGGAGAGGGACTAATGTCACTTACTGTGAAATTTTCACTGGAAAAGTTTTCGTTTATCTTTTTTCATTTTCCACTGGTTTTATCAATGATTATCATGTTATAGTTGAAGAAACGGAGGCTTGGTAGCTTGTGCAACAGTAAAAAGGTCTCACTTGAACCCAGAACTGTTTTTACAACTTGACTTCTCCTTATTGGTCCTGAGTGTAACAGATTTTATTCCCTACCTCATTCAGAAGGCCCATGTTTCTGTGGAGGTCATATACTTAGGTGGTTCCCATAGATTTTTTTTTCTGTCACTAGTTGGTCCAAAATCTGGAACAGCTGTCTGCTTCCTAAGAGGATCCATGCTGTTTATTTTTTTTTAAAAAACACAGAATAGAATAGAATAGAATAGAATAGAATAGAATAGAATAGAATAGAATAGAATAGAATCCTAATGTTCTATAAAGATGCTCTCTTCTATTTGTTTGGACAAATAGATAGACCGTTCCTCTCAAATTGTCCTTTAAATATTTGCCTATGCCCATAGATCAGTGCTGATCTCACCTTTGGTCAGAGAAGCCTCTTTCTGAAAATAGTGGTGACTACTGAGGAGACTCAAAACCCATCAAAGACATAAGTGATTGCTGAGTGCTAGGGGATCAGGGGGACATCTCTATTGACCCTCTAAGCCTCAGCATTGCAGAAGAAGGGGATGAGAATGTGAGAGCTGGAGGCCGGGAGGCAGTGTTTTGGAATGCTGTCCTCAGACATGAAGTGGCCTTTACATTCATCATCTGACAGCAACTGTGATCACAGGAGCCACAGAGGATTGGGCCCATCAACATGAAGTTGTGGATGACAGATGAGGGCAATAACCCAACCTGAAAATAGAAGAGGGGACTGAGTGGAAGGGGTCGGAGGAGAGGGAACCTTATGAATATGTATGAAAATGGTCAATAAAACGTTTAAGAAAAGAAATGTTCTCCTCAGTTCTTTAAACCAAACATTGTTTTCCTCTGTGTTTTTTTTACCCAGTGCCTTTCTCTTCCAGTCCCATGAGAAACATAAAAGCAGAAAACAGTATCTGTGGGACTGCAGGATGCAAATCCAGGCTTCTCCACTCTTTCTGCAGGTTTTGCAACAGCACCAAGCACACATCCCACTGACTGCTCTCTTCCTCTCATCTGTGCAGGAGACAGGAAGTAATGAATGTCTATTATTTTTACATTAGGAACAGGAACTTGTCTGGGTTTAAATGCCTAGGAAGCAAAAACTCACCTTCTCTTGGAAGCCAGCTTAGCTTCATGGCTCCCAAGCACCAATGTGCTTCAGGAGGCTCAGAGGAGGACAGAGTGAGGCCAATCGATTTCAGCAAGGCACTTGGAGTCTAAAACCTTGGCCATCTTCCTGATTCCAATAGGGACTTCCCGAGTGACCTTCAGTGTGCCCCTGTGCCTCTCAGAGCCACATCAGCAGGGAGATCAGTTACACTGGTAAACAGAGACAAGCTGAAGGTCGCATCTTTCCTCGAGGAGCTCAGGATTTGAACACTGAGTGGAAGCTTATAATAGGAAAGAGGGGCCATGGATGTATGACTCATCAGTGTGCTGCTAGTGTTCCATTGGTGAAAGAAAATCCTTGTTTTGTTCAACTCATAAAGTTGAAATGAATGTCTCCAGTCACTTTCTCAGCCCTAGAGGGTCAAGTTACTTAGTTGGAGCCCCTCTCCCAAATCGTATGTATATGTGTGAGGGGGGTGTCTGCCTACTGACATCCTATGGGAGGTCTCTGCCCCATCTCAAGTTCAATTCCTCCGTAATACCAGTGACAGATTCTCATCCACCTCACACTCTTGCAGCTTATTTCTGTTCATTGGTGACATTTCGTGAGTGCCTTGAGCACCCCAAAGGTGACTTACAAGGTGAATATTGAAAAACTGCACTTCTGCTCCCCTGGGACTCCTGCTTCCTGAATCCACTTTCTTAGTCTCTGTGCTGTGTCTTCCTGTCTTCCTTTATTGGAGTTCAAGGCCAGGGTCTTCCAGAGAGGAACAGGAGGAAAATTACCAAGTCCCAGAGGGTCTCTCATGTCTTCAACCTTCTTCCATTCTCTAGTCAAAGCATGATTGTGTGTTAATTTCTGACTTAAAATATCCCTTGGAAATTTTGAGTTGTTTTTTTTTTTCAAACAGATTTCTGATAGGTAACTCGGGCTGTTTTTGAACTAGTGATCCTCATGCCTGAGACCTCCTGAGTGCTGGAATTATAGGCTAGAGTCACCATGCCCAGCTTTTGAGTACACATGCTGCCAAGTGAGCGCCGTCTTTTAGAAGGTATTTCTTTCAGAGAAACCTGGGGCCATTTAGGTCCCTGGTGCTTTTTACTGAGGCTCTTTTTTTAATCTTTGAGATGATTTTTTAAATCTTTTTATTTATAGCATTCTACTATTTTGAGATACTATATTATATACAGTATAATATGTGCCATATCTTGTTCATTATTTTCTGTCCTGGAAACAAATCCAGATATATTTGGGGATTTTTATAATATGTTTTAAAAAGATTTTCTTCTATCCATTCACTTTTTCCTTTCTGGAATCTCTGTCTTTTATATTACCTTTCCTTGGCTATTCCTCTAATTGAAAACTCCCTGGCCTCATTTTTCATCTCTTGAGAGACTTTCTCAATTTTAGCATTTAAGCCTTCTTTCTAGTAATAAAAAGTTTAGGTTATCACAAGTTTTGCTGTTTTTATTTGAATTTTTAAATATAGATATTTATAGAATCTAGTGTGATGATTCAATAACTGAAGACACTGTGGAATTAGCTTAAATTTTTAAAGATTCTATCTCTTCTCTGCACATTTCTCTTTGAGTTTCAAATTTTGTTCCACAGGGCTTGTAGTTTCTCTTATGTCTCTGAGATAATGTCAGCTTCATGAGGCCATAGACTTTAGCTGCTTTGTCCATTACTTTTTATGCTCAACAACGGAAAACATGGAGTGACTCGTATATTAGGTGTTCAATGGACATTTTTGAATGAATGAGAAATTTAGTATATCTTGTTCCACATTTCTTCTTTTTCCTGAAGTTTCTGTTCTCTATAAGTTCCCTTTTACTATTTGATTTTTTTGTATTATTGCCTTTATAAATATAATCTTTTATAAATATAATCTTTATAATCTTTGGTACCTTTTAATACTTAGAATTCAGCAACAGGAAGTGCTAATGGCAAAGCTTGCTTGGCTGAGACCATTCCTAGGCCCTCAGGTGGGGCCACAGCCATTTTTTTTTGGCCAGAAGCGTAATATCCTTTCTGCATATGGTGCCTCTTAGGCTGATCAGCATCTCCTAGCTTCTCCCAGGGTGTCTATAGTTGGCTCCCAACATTATAGGAATTGGGCACTAGAGAAGATTGCTCATGTTTTATGATTTGCTTTAACATTTCCAGGTAGCTTACCCTTGGCTTTAGCCTTGCCCTTCTCCTAGAATGGCTCTGGAAGAATCTACTCAGAGTCAACTTCTAGTCTTCTGGCAGGGTGAACAGGTCACTCATTGGACACTTCTAATTAAGCATGTTATTTTCAGCCCCATTCTGTGATATTAACTTACTACAAACTTTGTGTGTTATAGCAACATAGATTTATCATCATAGGGTTCTGTAGGTCAGGAGTCCAGAAATGGCTATTTTCTTTCCTTTCCGAAGAATCTCGTTGATATAATAAGCAATTGAGTTCATATTTGTGATGAGTTTTTTTATCTTTGAGATGATTTTAAAATAATTTTATTTATGGTGTTGTACAATTCATTTTTTTTTTTGCAGTGCTTGTATAGATTGGACCCATGGTCTCACATATACTACCAGTGAGCTGCGATTCTAGCCCAGTTTAATTTTTTTAATCCAATCTGAGATAAAATTTTAGTTTTTCCAGTTCACTGATAGTTGTTGCAGTTACCTTCTTGTTGCTGGAACAAACATCTGACCAGAAGCAGCTTATGGGAGGAAAGGGTTTATTTCAGGCTTACAGAATCCAGGGGAAGCCTCAGCACGTGGAAGAAGTTGGCTCAGGTCATCATATGTCCAAAGCAGAGAGAGAGAGAAAAACCAACACCAGCCAGTGAGAACAGCCAGAGCTCAAGCTGGCTCTCTAGACACCTAGTAGGACTAGACTCAAGATCCTCCCCCAGTGACACACCTCCTCCAGCAGGGCTCTGCCTGCTGAAGACTGAATAGCAAGCTTAATCAAAAATACCTAAGGCTATGGGAGGCATACATTTACATTCAAACTATGACTATAATTGTTTGAAATGTTTTATTTTGAACTGTCAT